>JAQZBX010019632.1:0-33643 GCA_029593785.1 Cabassous unicinctus | reverse complement strand
CAGACTGTAGCACACCTTCTAGTATTTCCTGCATAGCTGGTTTCTTGGTTATAAACTCTCTCAATTTCTGTTTATCTGTGAATATTCTAAACTCACCCTTATTTTTGAATGACAGTCTTGACAGCTGTAAGATTCTTAGCTTAAATTTTTTCTCTTGCATTGTCTTAAATATATTATACCACTGTCTTTTTATCTCCATGGTTTTGGATGAGAAATTGGCACTTAATCTTATTGGATATCCCTTATATTTTTTGCATTGCTTTTCTCTTGCTGCTCTCAGAATTCTTTCTTTGTCTTTGGCATTTGACATTCTGATTAGTATATGTGTCTATGACTTGGCCTATTCAGATTTATTAGGATGGAAGTACATTGAGCTTCTTGGGCATGGGTACATATGTCCTTCGACAGGGTTGGGAAATTTGTTACCATTATTTCTTCGAATATTCCTTCTACCCCTTTTCCCTTTTCTTCTCCTTCTGGAACACCCTTGACATATATGTTTACACATCTCTTGCTGTCATTATTTCCCTGAGACCTTGTTCAATTTTCCATTCTTTTCCCCATCTGTTCTTTCCTTTTTTTTTTTTTTTTATTCAGGTCAGTAAAAAGAATTTATTAAGAAATGGGGGAAAGAACCGAGCTTGCTGAGAAATGGGAGAGAAAGATGGAAATACACATCAAGATTTGGTGCTGGTTCCTCTAGGCAGAGAGAGCACATCTGTTCTTTTTTATGTTCATGTTCAGAGGCCATTTCTTCTAGATCACGAATCTTTTCTTGTGTCTCCTCAAATCTGCTGTTTTATGATTCCAATGTATATTTGATTTCATTTATTGCACCTTTCATTCCAATAAGATCTGCTATTTTTCTGTGTACGCTTTCAAATTCTTCTTTGTGCTCATCCAATGTCTTCTTAATATCCTTAATCTCTGTAGCCATCTCATGGAATTTATTAAGGAGATTTGTTTGAACATCTATGACTAGTTTTCTCAACTCCTTTATGTCATCTGGAGTCTTATCTTGTTCCTTTAACTGGCCCATAGTTTCCTATTTCTTGGTATCTATTGTAATTTTTTGTTGGTGTCCTGATATCTGGCTTACTAGATCTATGTATTATGGGTGCTCTTTCTCTCTACAGTTTAGCACTTTCTTGCCCTATCTCCCTTATTGGTTGTGTAGTAGAAGCCAAGGATGTAGTTGGTGCTATAATCTGCGGAGTCTCATGCCGTCCGCATTGCCCCAGGTACCGATGAAGCTCCTCCCACCTTTCTTCTTTTCCAGGGATAGGGACAGAGCCTCAGCTGTGTGTAATAAGTCAAGTCATGCAGGCCTAGCCTGTAGTATCTTAGAGAGACTGATGAAGCTTCATTCCCCTCCCCTGCCTAGAGCAGGGTTGGAGCTGCATGTGTGGGCAGCAATCTGTTTTGTGCTGGTCCAAAATGACCACAGTTGCTGTGGTAGACTTCTGACTATTCAGCCTATGCTAGTCCAATATACCTGCTGTTACTTGGCAAGGCTGCTGCAGGTCCCACCAGCTTCCTCCCTGCCAGAAGTGAAGCTGAAGCTTAGGCTAGGGCTGCAGTACAATCTGGGTGGAAAGAAGTCACTCCTTACCATCACTGTGATTTTTAATGCTGGAGGCAGAGTCAAAATGGTGGCTACTGACCTCTTTCCAACTTGGACAGGTTCAAACTTTAGTTTTTCTTAGGATTTTACTTTAGCCAGCTAATTCACTAATCAGTAGCTGAAGTCGGTTGACAACCGTCTCTTTCTCCCCTGTTTTTGGTAAATGGAGCTTCCAATTCTATCCACGGAATAGCTGCTGAGTTGGCTTGCCCTGCCAGAGTAAGATGATCACTGGCCTCTGTGGGATAGCTTGTATTATCCCAGAGAGGCTGTTGCCAGCTTCTGCCCTGCTGAAGGTGGGACTGAGGCTTATGTTAGAGCTGTGATCCAATCTGGATGGAAAGAAGCCGATCCCTACCAGCATAGTAATTTTCAGTCCTCTTCACTTCCCCTCAAGCCAGGGGTAGAGTTAAAATGGGGTTACCAGCCTCTTTCTTAATTGGACAGTTTCAAACTTTCACTGTTCTTAGGATTATACTTTAGCCTGCCAAATTTATTAATCAGTAGCTGAGATTGATGTCCACCATTTATTCCTCCCTTGTTTATGGGAAATGGAACTTCCAATTACAGCCATGGAATATCTCTTCAGGCAGTTTGTACCACCAGTGGAAGAGGTGCACCAGACTCTGCAGCGTGGAGGGCTCTACTCATGAATATTTTCTACAGATGGGAAGTCTCCTCCTTCCATTCTTTCAAGGATGTTGCAGGATGCTCTTTTGGTCTCCTGGAGACCCCAAACAGGTGCTTTAGATAGCTCTGCATGATTGCTAACTTCCCTGTAGTGCTAGCTGACTCTAGGGCCTCCTTACTCTGCTGCCATTTTTCTGGTTGAAAGGTATCTTTTATTTCAAACTCACAAAAAAAATTTGTTCTTTCACCTTGTAAGAAGTGAAGTACTAAAATTAGTTAAGTTTATTTGATATGCCTAAACATGAAAATTGTTTAGAAAATGTACAAAATTTAAAAGAGATTGATCTCAGTGTCATCAGACTTTCATGTGCATTAAAACCAGACCCCCAATGCTGTGCATGGTATCTCTCAATTCGAGTTACTGACTAGATCAGTCACTATAACCTCCAAAATAATAAAGGCATCTGCCACATGTCCTGGTTGTGCTGCTGAAGTAAGTGGAAATATGTTGCTGTGTTGGATTCCTGCAGCTCTGCCAGCCAGTGATGGCTTGACATTGCTAGATCTATAATGAACATTGCCTCCAAACTAGCTTGGTTGCACATTGCGCAGGGGTGCTATGCATCAAGCTTGTGGAACACTGGAGCCTACCTTCCTGTTAGCTCCAGGACCAATGGTGTTGCAGTTTGCTGGCTGTGTGAAAGATATACCAAGTTGAGCAATAATTAGCAGAGTAATATGGTTAGAGCCTAATCAACCCAATTGACATTATGGCCTTCTCCCATGGAGAAACAACATGTATGGTATTGTAAACCTGGAGCTTAGGTATATTAACTGCAGTTCAAAGAGAAACTTGTGCACTATTAGTATTAAGTGCTGTACCTACATATCTGATGAATATGATAATATCTCCTCTACCCTGGATCATATGCACAGAGATATTGAACATGTTAAAGCTTGGCAAACTTGATTTATTTTCTAAGTTGTTAATGAACTCTTCTATGAGATAAGTGAATGGCTTTCTTAAGTATTGTTTTTATTTTGCTTGCCATATGCTTGTCTTTTTGCCTATTTTGTCTTTGTGAGTTTATGTCTAGGACATCGCCCAAAATGATGTGAAACATTTCTTCACCCTTGATCATCCACAAGTAATTACAGAAAATGAGACCTTTGTCCATTTTCCTTATATGAGGAATACTCATGTAACATATCTTCTTAAGAATAAGAAGAGTCTAAACACAATGGGGGACTTGATAGTGGAAAATATAAGTACTGGAAATTTCTTCTCTTAAGCGGCTCTGAAAATTCTAATACACTAATTGAACTAGTTTTCTATTAATCTATTTTTAAAAGTTTACTGTTTGCTCTTAGTTCCCTGAAGGATATTAACCAGACCTTCTCAATTTTGCTTACAGGAATAAGATAATGTCTCAAAGCAAAACAAGACAGAATGGTGTCAGGAGTAACCAGTTTATAACTTTTCTCAGAGACAAAAAGCTTGATATCCTTGAGTGGCTACCCGAGAAAGGAGTCAGGAAGGCCTTGCTGAACTGTGGTTAATTAACTGCTTAAAGGAAGGACAAATTTGAGGTGCTTTAGGCAATGCAGGACTGAGAAATTGCATATATCAAACTCACAAGACCCTTGGCATCACTTGTTTTTCTTCTTTCCTACTCGTCTTTTACCAATAAAATAAGATGGCTGGATTTAGATAGTTTCTATGAAAAAGTAAAAAGCAAAGAAATTCCATATTATAAATGTGATAATAAACTACTTGAGTTATTTTTAAAGATGAGAGTAAATGAAAACTCAAAAATGATATCCAAGAAAAAATGGACACAATGCATCCTGGAGAGAAAGTCAGCAAAAGGTTGTCTGGACTGATTCCAAGTTAATATAAGTTTATTAGTTTATCTCCTTGCAATCCACTTAACAGCAGAGCAGCTGAAGAAAGAATCACAATTGTGTAGCTTTAACTGTGTTTGTGTTTTTAGTAAGAGAGTTAGAATTATCTCATCTAAAGCATAAATTTTAATGATTCAAATCATATGTGTATTTTAGACACTATTGTTATTATTTTTTAAAAATTATGACAATTTGAATGATATTCTCTAAATAGAGATAAGATTCCATTGGCAAAACTCTATACTTTAATCATTGCATACATATCTCCAGTTCTTGTCAGAGCACATCTCTTTCATGTTAGCTGGCCAACAGTGTTAATATAGTCAATATATATGAATGTTACATTTTTCTAAATACTTTCCCTAGAGCTACAAGCTTTAAGAGCTTTGAGTCTGGCTTCCAAATTGTTTCTGATAACTATTTTACCATTTCTCCCCATAGCACTGTAAGTTATTCTAGCTTTGTTGCATGTATTATCTGTCCACTATGCACTCACCTTTAGATGAAAGAAAGTGCAATACATTTTATTTTTGACAATAGCATCCCAATTCTAAGAACTGCTAAAACAAAGAGACCCAGAGATGCAATAGCTTAAATAAGACAGATATTTCCTTTATCACAAAACAATTCAGAGCAGAATCATTCTGGGAGATTATTAGCATTTTCTGGCATAATCACTAAAATTGATCCCAAAGAATAGAAAGTCTACATAGTTTTTAAGGCAGATACTACACTTGGACTTGCATAACACCTATTGCAATGGCCTTTTTTCTTGTGTTAATGATTGTAGGGACTAAACACTCAATTTTGTAGCCTTGCATACAGATGAAGGTGGCCATAAGATGCAGTTATGGACAAGGAGAGAGTACTGAAGGCTACTGGTAGTGCTTTTTCCTTTTTCTCCTTCTGGGATTCAGACTGGAGCCTGGAGGTACAGTAGCAATTGCTAATGATGGTGGCATGAGAAAATGCAGTAGCTTTTCCTCCAAGACATAGCTTCTTCTCCACTCAGCACTGAATTGCTTACTCCACACTTTTGCTTCTAGCAATATATTAAACACTATAGTTGTATTTCTGTTAAGCAAATCCAAGAGCAATTCAAACTGATAACCTGATACAACTGTTAAAGATATTAATGAGTTACAAGCTACTCACCAGTTTGGGTATATGCAGATTTTACATTTTATATGGCTGAGCAATAACCAAGTATACCTGAGACAATTTTAGACCATTAAAATAAGCTGTCAGAACTGCAAAAACCAGATAGTAGGTATGTATCATGAAGCTATAAAAACAAAGGCAGTATGTTGTCAGAACATGTATAAACACCATGAACCATGACCAGAGACACACCTTGCATAACTGATCACTTGATAGATGACAACAGCAGCATTGCAGACCAATAGGGAAAGACCAAATTTCCATAAATGATGCAGAAACATCTGGACATTATATGGAAAAGAGATATTGGATCTGCTCCTCACATCATTCTTCAAAATTGCAGGTTTGTTAAGGATCTTAATGCAAAATTCAAAATTTGCCTCTTTTAGAATAAACTATCAAATCTTATCTTTAGTATTTCATGGAATGCATGGGTTATCTAAAAAATATATCACAATAACAACAAATGGATGTCTCCAAGTATAAATCCTCTTTAAAAAATCAATGAGATTATTGTATAAAATCAGTATTATGTCATGATAAATAGAATTATCAGGTAGAATATATGTGTTTTGAAATACAAATCAAAGTCAAGTTGCAGTTTACAAAATTTTACTCAGGACACCGAGTTAGCTACATCAAGGAAATTGTGCACTTGCAAAATTAAAGCAGCTTCAAAGCCAGTGTGCTTGTTGGCAGTTTTAAAATGAGAATGAAGGAACTTAGCTAGATTTTGTTGATTGGAGCTGACACCTGTTAAGTTAGTAAGGGTGGGTTAAGTGTAAGTGGGGTTTTATTTTTAATAAGCTTAAGTAGGGGCTTAATTGACTTTCTGGCATCAAGGGTCTCAGTGGAGACTTTCAAAAGGTGATAATTGTCATGTAGTTCTACACTAGTTCAGTAATTTTAACATTTGCCTTGTCTGAGAAAATCCAGTAGCTATTTTTGATTATAATTATCAAATTCTCCCTTTTGGTCAATTCCTCAGCTATGAAGACTTCACCAAAGATATTGTTAGTCTCTCATTCACCACTAGGTTTTTCCACGAATTGTCCATAATAAGATGGTTCATTTTCCAAGGCACTGGGAGGTCATTCCACTATCATTGTTTTTGATGTCTCAATTGTATCATTTGTTCGCTTAGTGGTTGCACAGTAGTGTTTAAGATTTGAAACACTAAACAACAAATGAGGGATATTATGAGCATTACAACTAAAAATATCATAAGTACTCATAATAGGATGTCTCTGAGGCAAGGTCCCCAGGATCTCAAACTAATATTAGAAAATAATTCCTCTGTACCTGAGGTGTCCACCCAGGAAAACTAATTAAGCTATAAGACAATATATAGCTTATTCCACTTACCCGATTTCATTTACCCAAATAAAGCAAAAGGTGACAGAAATGGTACAGATCCCACAATGTCTAGCTCACAAAAAATCTTAGGCAATGTGGTTATCCATTATTACTTAGGTCAATAAACTAAGACTAACTTGTATTCCATTTAAGGCACAGGGAGTGTCATTAACAACCTCTGCCAAGGTTAGTGATAAGTTTCTTATCATTTTATTTACTTCTATGATTCCAAATGTCAGATATACCATACTGATTGTTCACATAAACAATGAGTCAGCAAGGTCTCCAGGAAATGTGATGGGATAATCAAGAAGGGTCTCATTTGGTTGTCCACATCTAGAATGGGTTCTTTAACCTTGAAGATTTATAGATCTATGATCCTCTTGTACAAATAAATCTCAGAATATTACTTGTAAGGTTCATGAGATTTTAGTTTGAGGCAGACAGGACCATGCACCTTGCTCACAAAGGAAATAATATGCAGTAAGGGTACATGAGATCCAGGAAAGGAGGAATTATATGAAACAGAATGTCCAAAACAAGTTTAACATTAGCTGAGTTTTGGACCTTGATCTCCAGCAGTCTTTTCAAAGTGACAAGGATTTGGCTAGTCACCCTAAGGAGGTTAATAAAGGTGAAATCAGAGCCACCGAAGATTTGGTTAATAGATTGCAATATTTTTTTTCCTTTGGGTAAAAGGAATTATAGTTAAATCACCAATCAATTTGTTTAATGTTAGTTGCCAATGGAGGCATAGGTGGAAACACTATCTGCTGTAGTTCCATATGGTCTCAGTCTAAGACAACTGAATTGCCCTGAGGTTTTTGTCATGAGGGTCTGGTAGTGGGTATCATATTCAAAAGTCAGTAAGATTTATAAAGTGGCACCTGCTTAAGTTAACCTATGAATAGTAGTCAGGAGGATCACGTAAGATGAAAAGAGGAAAGAACAAGGGGAGGAGTTGTTTTAGCTTTCCTGGATAGTCAAACAAATCCCAGACAGTGGGATGGCTTGAACAATGGGAATTTATTAGGTCATGGTTTTGAGGCTTGGAAAAATCTAAATCAAGTTGTCATCAAGGCAATGCTTTCTGCCTGATGATCAGCAATCTGAGGCTGACTGCTGGTGACAGTCAGCTGGTGACAGTTGGCCCTGGGCTACTCTGTCACATGACAATGCATATGGCAGCCTACCCTGGACTCTTCCTTCTCTTTCAGTTTCACTATCTTTGGTCTTCTTGCTTCATGTTGTTTTCTCTCTTTTTGTCTGATTTCATTCTGCTTGCCAACGACTCCAATAACAAGATTAAGAAACATCTTGATTGGATTGATCCACACTTTAAATGAAATAACCTCATCAAAAACTCCTGCTTACAATGGGTTCACAGCTACAGGAATGGACTGAGTTTTAGAACTTGTTTTTTCTGGGGTACATATAGCTTCACACCACCAAACTGCACCCTCTGGCCCCCAAAGCACACATTTATTTCTACATGCAAAATACATTCATTCCAAACAACATACCTAAAGCCTTAAATAATTTTAGTAACAATGATAAGTACAATGTCTCATCAAAATCAGTTATGACTGTGGTCTGCCCTGGAGCAAAATTCCCCTCTCTCTGTGGGTCTGTGAAATCTAGAAAACAAGTTATCTGCTTCCAATATACAATGGAGGTAAGTCATAAGACATACGATAGACTTTCACATTCCAATAGGGAGAAATTGGAAGGAAAACAAGGGCCACAGGAACCAAACATTTCTGAAACATAGAAGGTCATACTCCATTAGATTTCAAGGCCTGAGAGTCATCAGTTGGTCACCATTTTGTTCTTCATCCTTGATGGACCAGCAACTATAGTCCTTCCTACTGATTTTGCAGTGGCCATGTTCTTCCCAAACTCTGGAATGAAGGCACTACCCTCTGTGAGCATCAGGGTAGCAGCCAGCCTCTTCAAAAATGCTGGGACACAGGCCCCACTTCCTCTGAACATCAGGATGATGGGCAATCTCTTCATAAACCCTGGTGCATAGACTCCACCTTCTCCAGATTTTGGGTGGCAGCACTATCTCTTAACAATAGCACAGAAAGCTTGCCCTCTACCACTGCCAGACCAGATAACCTGCCTCCTGCAAGCACTGATACAGACTTGCATGTTCCACACATGTGGGCCTGCTCTCTTGGCCATGTTTCTGCTGTTGAGGTCTTTTTTCCTTCAGTGTGTACCTTCCTTGCCCCTTTCAGTCCAGGTTGGTAGTAGTTCTGTTCATGCAATTTTTACAAAAAAAACTTGTCAACTTTGAATTTATTTAACAGAAATCCAAACTATCTGTGGTGGTCTGGAGCTGTATGTACTCCAGAAAGACATATTCTTAAATTTATTCTATTTCTGTGGGAGTGGAACCATTGTACACAGGGCCTTTTGAGGAGGCTTCTTCAGTTAAGGTGTGATCTATATCATTCAGGATGGGTCTTAATTCTCTTACCAGATTCCATTATAAATGGAATGAAGAGAGAGAGGAAGCCATGAAAGCTAGAAGCTGAAAGTAACAAAACTAGAAGTAAAAGGAGAGACCAGAAGATGCCACCAGGTGCCTTGCCATATCACAGAGGAGTCCAGGATTGCAGGCTGTTGGACTTCAGGAAGAAAACATCATCTTGATGATGCCTTGATTTGGACATTTTCATGACTGCAAAACTGCATGCTTGCAAGCTAATAAATTCCCATTTTTAAAAGCCTATGCATTTCATGGTATCTATAAGCAGCCCAGTAAACTGAAACTCTATCACACAGAGGACTTTCCAGAAATCCTTCCTGAATAACTGCATTTCCAAACCTGACTTCCATTGAAATTGATGACTGGATCCATGCTCCATTATACCCTCATATGGAGCCCTGTTTTCCAAAAAACACTTTTCAGAAACTTTCCCTGTGAGAGCTCATTCTGACCTTAGTATCAGAGTACACTATCTGTGTAGTGTTAGAATTTTCCAAATCATCAATTTATAGTTTCTGTTTGCTTAAGAGTTCAGTTTTCAACTTATCCCCTTTTCATTCATTTTACTATAAGCTGCAAAGAGACACTGGGCTGCACATTCCACACTTAGCTTGGAATTCTCAGCTAAATCTATAAGTTCATATAAGATATTAATCATTTCCTTCTAAGGGCTTATCGGATTTCCTTTAGCTTCCATATCACTATCAACAGTCTCTTCAAAGCAATCTAGGCTTTTTCTATAAAGCACCTCACAATTCTTGCAGCTTCTATCCATTAATTAAACCATTCAAAACCATTTCCACATTTTTAGGAATTTACAGTAGCAGCACCCCACTCTCATGGTATCAAAATCTAGTAGCTTCCTTGGCTGCTCAAGCAAATGCTATGCAATGGTTTGGCTTATATAATGGTAGTGTATTAGTTCATGACTTTGAAGCTAGGAAAATGTCCAAATCAAGGTGTCATCAAGGCAATGCTTTTCATCTGAAGACTGGCATTTTCACGCTGGCTCCTGGTTATCCTTGGACCTGGGATTTTCTATCTCATGGCAATTCACATTGTAGCCTCTCCTGGCTTTTTCCTCCTCTTCCAGGTTATGTTGACCTTCAGTATTTTGCTTCCCATGGATTTCTCACCATCTATCTGAATTTCATTCTGCTTTCAAAGGACTTCAGTAATAAGATTAAAACCCTATCTAAGTGGATTGGGCCACACCATATCTGAATTAGCCTCATCAAAAGGTCCTACTTGCAATAGGTTCATACCCAAAGGAATGGATTAACTATGAGAACATGTTTTTCTGGAATACATATAGACCCACACCAACACAGGAGTCATTTTAAATATGGAGAATAATCCTGAGAGGGCAATCAAAGCTTAGGAAGAGAATGGGTATTAAAAAGCACAAGAGAAAGAAAAAGGAGATAAGAAAAGAATCTGGTCTTATGAAGGGGGATGGTTTTGTTTAGGGATTAGCTGCTTCTTCCAGCAGTCTTGGGATACCTGTACACATAAGATGCCATCTCCTTCCAGGATTCTTGTTTCAATTTTAGTTTGAGTTCCAAAATGGGAATGACATCCAAAGAGCTTTAAACACGTTTGAATTGTGACGTGTGCGCGCATGGGTCAATTCCTTGCAGTTTTATACCTTAGTTACCTGTTGAAGTAAATAAAACTTGATAAGGTCCTTTCCATCTATGTCCTAAAGCAGTCTTCTGTTGATGTCTTTTCTAGTATACCAAGTCTCTGGGTGGAAGGCCATATAGGGTCTGCTGTAGAGGAATCTCAGGAAAGACAGTCTGTATCTGTGAATGATGACATTGGGTGTATTCAATTAGTCCTTTACATAATTAACAATTTCAGACTGCCATAGATAAGAGTCTGCTATGATAAGAGAAATGATTAGTCTCTTGCTTCTTCCCATGATGGTTGCATAGTGAGATACCTATTTTTATTCCTGATGAGCTAGATCTTATGGACATCATCTCTAAGGGAAGAACTTTAGGCCAAGGCAGAGAGAAAGAGAGAGAGAGATAATAGAGCTAATTTAAAATACCATTAGTTCTTTCTACTTTCTACTTTTCCTCGTGACTGAGGGTGGTAGAGGAAGTGAAGCTTTTTGTTGAGGGGTAATAACTTGCAAAGTTCCCTAAACACAGTACCAGTAAAATGATTGCCTCTAACACCTGAGAGAATAGCAGGAATCCCCCAGGTGAAGAAAACAATGAATTAATACCATTTTAGGCACTGTGAGTTTGGTACGTTTGTGAAAAGGTAAAGCTTCTTTCCATCCAGAGGGAGAAGACACATACACATGCACACACACACACACACACACATATATAGGGGAGAGAGAGAGAGAGAGATTCAAATCCAGTAGAAGGGGGTTGCTGTAATAAATCCATGTGAAGATGGTTAAAGGGCCCTGTATTTGGAGTTATATGACCCTGTCCACACATTTACAGTTTTACTAGGGTCATGCAATTAACAGCTGGAGCAGGATTTATTCACTCATCATGCTTCTTATTTAAAATATCAGTGAATTTTGAAAGTTAAAATGAAGGACTCAGAACCATGGTAGGTTTATTTATATAGGGTCTGAGCTATAGGTCATTTTAGGGACTGAACTGCTACCAGGAAGCCATCATAGGACCACTAGAGCCCATTCAGCTCTGAGCTACTATTTTCTTCAGTTTTGGAAGCCTATTATTGGATAATTATCAGGGGCACTAAGAAAGCTTCCTTATTCTTGTCTACAGGTTTTAAAGTCATAAACTGCTGACAAGGCATAATTGTGCTGCCTTTTTGGCATAAATTTCAATCAATGCATTTCCTTTATGCTCCACAGTGTCTCTTCTTTAGTGAGATTCTAATATCATGATAGCTTCCTCCCTTAGATATTTTATTGTCTTAGAGGTCTTTAACTAGTAGGCCATTTGTTTAGCTTTCCTGTAGATGCCATCTACCCAGATGTAAATGTAGGAAAATGCTCTTTCCAGAGCATGCCAAACTCATGGACTACCACAAAAGAATATCTACTGTCTGTATAAATGATTATACTTTGATATTTGCTAGACTATATGTTTTAGTTAAATCTATGTGTCCAGATATTTAGACTGATTTGACCCAGGGTAAGGATTTGCTTTCAAGAAGTGGTTATTGAATAGTCCCTTGACAGTTAATGTTTTCATTTATAAGATAAGATCCATCAAAAAAAAGAGGATTAAGTCAGTTATGCATGATTGTTTATAATCTCACTTTCTCAAATAAATAAATAACTTTATTAGACATCTCTACAACTAACTTTGACTTTTTATATATTATTTAATTAAAACTTTGCTCAAGTAACCTGTTCTTTACAGATTAATATTTTCTATTAATTAACTAGGCCTTTCCGTTGTGAGACTTAATTAATATATTGAAGGGGATATGGATGCCTATAGGTTTTATCACTCAAAAACAGTAAATTTCTCACTCTGCAAAAAGGATTATATCATTATTTTGGAGAAGGTTATCTTGGAAGTCCAACCTAAAGATGGACATTTCATGGTCAATGGACAAACAGTCATGTGGTTTGCCTCCTTAAGGAGAGGAAAGAATGTGGCTATATAAAAGGAATTATATCCTTGGATAGTTATTTGGGATGGAGTCAACAGAAGGTTTTAATATGAGGTAAATCTCCTGGCAAAAAAGGTTGGATGTTTGCATTTATGAGCATTGGAAAAGCATGAGAGATCATTGGATGTAGGGGAAACCCTAAAACCATGTTAGCTGATGCTTTGAACATTTTAGTGGCAGTGGTAAAAAACCTAAGACAAGATGGATAGGTTCTGCCAATTAGGTTAATGTTTAAGCTATAATAAGCAATAGATCTCTTTATCTCTGTGCTTCTGGGTTAGTATAAGTTTAGTATAAGTTGGAAGACCCAAAGAAGGTGACTGAGACAAACAACTTTTTGGTGTGACAAATGCCTTTTGTTCATCATCAGTCCAGGGGAAGGGTTCCAGAAAACTAATTTTAGTAAGGTCATAGGGTGGGGCTGCAATAGTTGAGAAGTTAGCTATCTATTGCTGAAAATAATCAGCTAATGCCAAGAACCCCCTAAGTTGCCATTTTGTGAACGGCCTAGGAAAGTTTAGAATGACAGTTAACCTATCAGGAATTAATGATTTCCCTTTTTGACATAGGTTATAACCTAAAAAATGTACAGTCCTTTGACAGAATTGCAGTTTATCCTTGGATATTTTGTGTCCCGTTTTGACCAGTGCTTCTACTAAGTAAAGAGAAGCTTCCTCACATGCCTTCTTAGATTTAGAACAGATTGATATAGTCATCCACATATTGAATTAGAGTAGATCCTATGGGAAAATTAAGTTTCCCAGATTCTGATTGAGGACCTGCGAGAAATAGTGGGGAGCCTCCATAAATCCTTGAGACATGATTGGTCAGGGACAGTGACATCCCTCCCAGGTAAAAGCAAATAGGTATTGACTTTCAGGAACAAGAGGGATACTAAAGAATGTTGAGCATAAATCTATCACAGCAAAATAAGTAGAATCCAAGGGGATTGAAGATAAAATGGTGTTTGAATTGGTAACTGGAAATGTTGGGATTACTCTTTTGTTTATAGCACTTAAATTCTGAGCAAAATGGTAATCACATACCCCTGCTTTCATAATTTGAAGTAAGGAAATGTTACATGGGCTAGTAAGTGCATGGCACAAGGAGTACCTTTTCAATGAAATTTTCTACTGTTGGCTGAAGACGTCTTTGGCTTCTGGTTTAATGTGATATTGAGACAGCTTTGATAAGCTGTTAGTTGGATCTATTAGGACCATTACAGGCTCCACTCCAAATATTTTACCTATATCATAATCCTTGGTCTGTAAGCCCTCTGGAACTAATTGTAATATTTTGGAGGAGAATTTTCATCAGGAATTAAAGAATCAAATTGGATTAGCCAAGATCATTTGTTGACTGATCTCTCAATTAGTACAGAGGGATTTGAAGGAATAGTCCCTCAGGGTTATATTCTATTTTGCAATGTAAGTAAATTTATAATTTGATGCCTAAGAGGTCCATTGGTGTATTCTCACAGAGAAGAAATGCATGTATATCTTCATGGTCCCATAGTTACATTTAACGATTGAGATAAAGTGCTAGTTTGTGAATTGTTTTAGAATTCTACTAAACAAACAGTCTGGTTACTGTGAGGAAATTGTTGTATAAAGGAAGTATTGATGAATAAATTCTGCCTCTCACCATTGGTTACAATTTGAGTTTCTCCTTTTTTATTGCATTTTATTGGGTAGAAGAGGCCATACTCTCCCATGGAGCTTCTTCACAGCTGATGTTTTAGGAAATTTGATTGAAATTGTTCCCCTTTTTTCTGTATGGTGAGAAACTCTTTTCCAATGTTTATTCTGCTTAGTTCAGAAAAGGGAGATATATCACGTATGAGGTTTCCCTTTTTGATTTAATTCCCAATCTTTGGTTTAATTCCATTTTAAAAAGTTAGAGGATAGGGCAGGGATTATATCCACTTCCCTTAAATCCAGAGTATTTTCAGATGATATGTTCTTATCTCTTTTGGTAATCTGAATGATTTAATATACTTTTTTACAGGACTGTATGTAGTCCAATCAGTTTTAACATGGTAACTTGCAGAAGAGTTTGGCTTATCTTTCTATCCTTTTTCACACCATCTGGCTTTGTGTAATGAGCTGGGTCTTGTAAATCATGCTCAGGATTATCCCCATCAATTTTTTTCTGTCCAAAGATTAGCATTTCATGGTTCCATTAGTCTATGTATCAGTGAGTATAAATCAAGAAGTCAGGATCACATGTTCCTAGTAAAATTCTAAATTCATCTATGAATTAATTGATTTTGGTTTTTGTAGCAGTTTGGCATTGTATATGAATTCCAAAAATGGATATTGGATTGTGTTTGCAAACCTCTCTGTTCCTCTGGGTGTATTAGATTGTATTAGATTCAGAGGTTTCACTTTCACTTGATTAAATCACAATGAAGGCTTTGATTTGGCCACATCAGTGTCGCATCAAGTCCCTGCCCCCTTGGTGGGTGGGGACTCACAGAAAAAATGACATGGCAGAGGAGAGGATTAGAGTTTTTGATGCTGGAGCACCAGGAAGTAAATACAAAGAGAAGCAGATACATGAGGAAAGATAGAAGGCTCCATTAGACACAGCAGAGGCCCTGGGAAGAGAATGAGCTGGATAGTCTACAGCTGATCTTATGACTAGAGCAGAGCATCTAAGCCCAAAGAGAAACAATCTTCAGTGAGAGATTCAAGCATTATGCTAACTTACAGCTGAGAGAGGAAGGAGCTGGGACCACAAAGCCTTAGGAGGAAGAGGAAGGCTGAACTTTCACAGAGACCAGCATCCATCTTCCTTGAACATGTGGCAACAGACTTTGGTGAGGGAAGTAATTTATTCTTTATGGCCTTGTGACAGTAAGCTTTTACCCCAGATAAATACCATTTATAAATGCTAACAGATTTCTGGTACTTTGCATCAGTACCTCTTTGGCTGACTAATACAGCTTTCTTTAGGCTTAGTGAAGCCCTTTACGATGGCTGTAAATTCTGCTCAATCTCAAGGATTCAGTTCTGTTCTAGATGACACTTCAGGTTCAATGGAATCTTTAATATTTAATATTTAAACTAGATCTTTTTTCATGGGGCAGGAGAAAAAGGAAGGGGATAAAACGGTCAGAAGGAATGAGAGGTTCAGAGGAATACGGAGGAAGGTTAGGATAATGGGAAATTGGAGGAGCAGTAGATTCAGGGTAGGGTTTTATCTCCCTTCAGTCTGTTTTTTTGCCTTTTTGTTTTTCTAATGCATCTTTAACAGAAGCTATTGTAGAGGCAGATTGCCATTTAGAAGCTTCCATGTACCAATTAAAGAATGCTCCCTATTGTTTCTGAGAGGTTTTATAACCCTTCTTTTCTAAGGTGCCTTTCAATTAAACAATTTTGTTCATATCTGACATCCTTAAATTAGCAACTTCAAAGAGAAATTGTCCTTCATGAGATCCTTCCTTGAATGGAGAAAATCACAAGTAACACGTCCATAGTATAAGGTTTTAGCAGGTGGAGGAGAGAGAAATTAAAAGCAAAGATTTGCTGTTATGCTGTTGTCAGATGAAATGTTGCTTATACACCTTATGCACCTGAATTGTTTGACCTAGCAACTCAGAAACTGTTCTGGTATCAATAGAATCCCCTGGAGAGTAAAAGTACCAGAAAGGAATGCAAAACAAACCAGAAACAGCTCTGTAGGCAGAGAAAGGAGGCTTATTCCAGGTTTAAGGATAGGAGTAACAACATCGTACATATATAGACCAGGTTGAGAGGACTGGAAAATCACTTGCTCTATGATGTCAGTTGGGAGTCTGCTTATTGGGCCTCACCTATTCACAAGCTCAACAACTCTGAGAAATAGAAAGAAAATTGGAGAGCAGAGGGAGGAGCAGAAGTGACAGACAAATGATATCAAGTTGTGCATCTGATGATAGGATTGAAACAAAGAATAAAAATTTTAAAAAAAGATATCTGAATCAAAGTCCTGAACCTAAAGGCATTGAATTCAATGCAATCTGTGGAGTTCAATTATTGGAAGAGCTTACTATGGGGATGCAGAGTCAAGGAAGTGGAACAGTTGACACAAGGGGACTGTGGTGTGCACTTCACCTGGACAATTACCAGAGCCTGAAGCCTCGGAGGGTCACATTTTATATCTTGGTGGAACCTTTAGACTGATCAAAAGACAGAGTTTTGTTGCAGTTTACAGCACTTCATTCAGGACACCAAGTTTGGTGCATCAAGGAAACCATTCATTTGTAATTGCAAAAGCAGCTTTAAGGTCAGAAAGTTTGTGAGCAATTTTATAACTAGAAGGAAGGACATTGGCTGGGTTCTATTGATTGGAGCTGAGATTTCATAGGGGTGGGTTCAGTGTAAGTAGGGTTTTATTTTTAATAGGGTTTGGTGTGCTTAACTAAGGGCTTAATTGACCTTTCAGGGTCAAGAGTCTTAGTGAGGGCTTTCCAAATTTTGGGTGGGTCACGTAATTCTACACTAGTTTTGAAAAATTTGATGTTTGCATTGATTCTGAGAAAACCCATTATTTCTGAATATATTTATCATCTATATATGCATTGATCACCTTGTATCCTCCCTGAAGGCAAGTCTCAGAGGCAGGAGGTGTTGATGTGAACTGGAACTGTTAGGCAGCTGCACATGTGTGCAGAGAGACCACAGCTCTCACTACCTATGTGATCATGCATGATTTACTTTCTTCTCTCTCTTCTTCAGCTTCCTTGTCCAGCAATGCTTGGAACAATTGCAGGGACATATGTAATTCTAAAAAAGGATTTGTTTTGTAATTGCATATTGCTTATTTTTAGTAATAGGTAAAAATTTTTAAATACTTCTAAAAAATATATTTACTTTATTTATTTATTTCTCTCCACCCCCTCATTGTTTGCACTTGCTGTGTCTGTTCATCTTCCTTGTTTCTTTACAAGGCACTGGGAACTAAACCCAGGACCTCCAATGTGGGAGGGAGGTACATAATCACTCAAGCCACCTCCATCCCCTGCTTTGTTGTGTCTTTCATTATGTTTTTCTTCTTATGTCTCTTGTTGCTTCATCTTGTTGCATTAGCTTGCTATGCCTGCCCGCCACACCAGCTCACTGTCTTCTTTCGGAGGCATTGGCAATGGAACCAGGGACTAAACCAGGAACTGAACCAGGGACCTCCCATGTGATAGGCAGCAGCTCAATCACTTAAGCCACATCTGCTTCCCCTTTTTCTTTGTTATATATATATAGCCACCTATATCCCATGAAAATTCATTTCTGCTTGAGTGTAATTTGGAAAAAAATTGTAGATCATGTTTAGAAAATGTTAATATCTTGTATTTTTAGTTATTGTTAATTTAGAAATTATTCTATTTATCTTAAAATATTTGCATAAAACAGAGGAGAGGGAAAAATCACCCATTATTTCACCAACCAGAAAAATCTTCCAGCAATTTTTTGTTTTTATTTTTCCAGTCTTTGTACCTATTCTTCCCCCCACCTCTGTTTCTCACTGTTTCTATGTCTCTGACTCTTGTATTCACACATCACAATAAGAATTATATTGTTCTAATAAGCAATATCTTTTCACATTAGTTTCAATGAATGTGCAGTATGAAAGTATAGTATGATGAACACAATATAGTTTGATCCAGACTTGAATATAATTGTAATTGAAATTGTGAACACAAATGCTTTTAAAAATCTATGGCTTTGACTTATCCTTACCCTTTGAGGGATTTGCAAAGCAGTTATTTAAAAGTACAAAGAATTAAGTCTATCAGCCTGGTGGTGTGAAAGCCCAGGACTTTTTACTGAAGCATCATTCATATTAACAAACCTTGAGAAACACCATGACAGATTAACAACACAGGAACAGCAAGAACAATAGGAATAATACTGGAAAGTCATATAATTTTTGTGTTTGTCCAGGCAGTGTGCTATACGTATTAATTTATTCAGAATCATCTGAAAGTCAAAATTCAAATACTACCATACACTGAATTAAGATGTGATCATAAAATAATATTTTCAAAGTCCAGTGAAATATAAGTATAAAATTCTATAAAGAAAATGATATTAATGATGTAAAAGGGATAATAATGGTTAAATGGAAAAATTTATTTGTTATCTTTGGAATTCTGGAGTATGGGTTATTTTCCTTTTTATAATGACATATAATCTCTAATTAGTCTACAATGCTCTGTTACTAATAAAATAAGGAAATATTTATAAATGTGTACAGTTTTTTATGCTTTTTACCTCCTGTCCCACTTTGGTTTGAGTTTTTCTACTTTCCCTTATAACAAGATGATGAAATAATTCTGTGTTTGAGAAGTGATTTGACTGACATGGGTTACCACTTTTCTTTCATCAGAGAAAGAAACTGCCTGGGGAAATTTTTGGTGATCATTGTAGACTATTAGTAGATACCTTTCCTTTGGAGGGCTATGAGATTTAGGTAATTAGAAATGTCTACAGAATCACATCCTGCAATTGATCAAAGACTAAAAACAGACTCTTCCAGGACTGTACCAACATAGGCCACCACAGCCCTCTAAGGGGATCTTGTGGAGAGAATAATCCTTCAAGTTTGTCATCACCAGAGCACACATGCTGGGCTCAGCCACATCTGCTGCTCTACAGGAAAGTGGAACCATTTTGTATTCTTTTCTGCAGAAAAGCAACCAGAGCTTCACTACTTTTAGAGTCTAGAAAGAGAATGAAAATAAAAAGGCTTTAATTCAGTGAGAAGTCTCTAAGAGAAGCATCTTACTGGAAATAGAGCTCCTTCTTGAATGGAGTATCACATATCACTTCGTTTGGCCTGGGAAGAAAGCAAAATTTATTTTCTGAGATATATGTATATAGATAGATAGAAAGATAGATATAGATATAGATGACATAGATATAAATATAGATATAGATCCTGTAAAATAACTTAATATTTATTGTTATAGCAAAGTTTATATTTAGACTACAAAGATATAATTTAGAATTTTCTTTTGCAAATTATCATATTTGAAATTCAGAGCATTTAGGTTTTACAAATATTCTATATCTTTATTTGTGCATATAGATAAAGAAAGTCTCAAAGGTTTTAAGTGATTTTAAAAGTACCTCAGAAGGGAGACAAAAGAGCCCAAACTAGAAAAAAACTAATTTCAGATCTTGAGGATTTTCCTCTGGGTGGCAATATTCCATCTGTGACATTTTTCCAGGAAAGTCTGATTTAAAAACAAACTGTTGTTCACTTTTTTCCCCTGAAAATTTGAAAAATGTTATATATGCCAATGTTTTCCCTTCCCTTCCCATCTTTCCTTCCTTTTCCTTCCCTTTCCTTTCTTCTTTCTCTTCTCCTTCCTTCCTCTTCCTCCTCCCTCCCTCTCTTCCATCTGTTTTTTTTTTTCTAATTTTCACTTCATTTATTTATTTATTTTAAGGAAATTTTAGATTGCATAAATGTTACTTAAAAATTTTAGAGGATTCCCCTATGCCTCCCTCCCTCCCCTTCCAACACTTTCCCACATTAACGGCATCCTTCATTAGGGTGGTACATTTGTTACAATTGATGAACATATATTGAAGCATTGCCACTAACCATGGATTTTAGTTTACATTATCATTTGCACTCTGTTCCACACAATTTTGTAAGTTATGAAACAATATATAATGGCCTGTATCTGCCATTGCAACGTCATGCAGGACAATTCCAATGTCCTGAAAATGCCCCCATATTACACCTATTTTTCCCTCTCCCTCCCTTTGGAATCTCCGGTGGCCACTGCCACCAAATCAGTGATAAAAGTCCTTATCATCTGTTTTTAAAATCAATATCAGGGACCTAAATGAGGTGATGATAATTTAGATGTTGCTGTTAGAACCCCAAGTATACCAGAGAAAAGAAACAAAATACTGCTTCCTCCATGAAGCACAGTTCATCATTTTGGAGATTAACTACCCATTGGAGAAGGGGGTTCTTGCTTTCATATAGGGTAGATGTTTGTAATCTGAAACTCATGACAAATACTTTGGCTGTTTTTTGTCCTGGAGGGTTTCGATTTGCAATATAAGATTCCCTTTGTTCAAATTGTTTGCTTTTAAATTAACTTAGACATTGTTTTCTTCTTTCCTTCCTCTCTCTCTCTCTCTCTCTTTCATTCTTTTGTCCTTTCCTTTTTTCTTTCTTTCTTTCTTCTCCTTTTGTCTTGCATAGGTGCAATCCATAATCCATACCAGTGCTGTTTCTTATAAAAGTACAACATTGATTTGGTTAAATAATCTTTACACTGGGCTTCATTATGGACTGGGTCTCTTTATTTCTGTATCTGTGGGGAGTTACATAATGAAGACTGAATTTCTGTTTGTCTTTCTATCTAGTTCACAAAGTCAAAACTGTACATAGAACTACAAAGCCAAGAAATGCCATATCTACTATTGATTTTTTTCTTTCAGGGTAATTCTTAGTTATAGTCAGCTTTAATAGTGAATACACATCTCATTATTGATTTACGTAATCACACTCCTTAGAAATGATCTATTAATTGTTTTGGTCTGGGCATAGGTCTAAATTACAAACCCCTACATACCAATGCACTCACAGGCACTGAGTGTTATCACCACCAATGCTCCTAAACGGGGTATATTTTATGGGTGGGTATTTAAATATGTTTCTTTCATTCTCTAAGGAATCACTAATTGATGTCAACTATTCTCCTATCAGTTTTGGAAATTCTCAGAGTTTACTTTCTTTCACCCCTTTTCCAAAACCTACTTTCTGATTTCCCTTCTTACATTTTGAGATATCAATAGATGGTTTTCATTCAGATTGGGCACATGTTGTGTTACATTTGTTTCTGCCCTCAGCATTAGTCCTGATGCATAAGGATTTTGTAATTATGTAGTTTGCTATTTGGCTTTCTTTCTCATTTGACTAGAGCAAGGCAGATAGTGAATTTTTAAAGCAGTTTATCTGAAGTTTTTAGTTTCTAAGTCTTTGGATATCTGGCAAAATATTCCTTTTGGATAGATGTAGCATTCTTGGGCCACCCATTTTTATTTCAAAATTTTTAGGTGTTGCTTTTTTGTCTTTTGGAATTTACTAGAGGGACTTTTAAAGAATATTAGGAATAATTTATTTTGTCTTTATATACTTAGAAAATTATTTTCTGTTCTAAGAAATGTTGGTCTATTAGATATTTGTCTAGTTATTTATTGGTTATTTTAGTTACCATTAATTGACCTACCCTTTATTTTGGTCAGTGATGTGATGTTTGTTTGTAAAGAATGAAAAAAGAATTGATTGGTCATACTCTTGAGCAATTGAGATGGCACAGAAAGGGACAGGTCTTTGATAGAAGCAAGGACAGTTCAAGTAGGGTAACAGAAGGGAAGGTGGAAATTATGGATACAGGTACAAGTAGGTACCTGAATCAGAATTTCTTCTGATTCCTTCATTCTTACCAGTACAAAGTCATGAAACGGAGAGTGACCAACAGGGGAGGAAGAATGAGGTCTTCATAAAGGTGAAAAAGCAAACTTTTCATCTAGGAAGGTGAAAATGAGAATTGATTAGGGCCATAGCAAAATTCCTAGCAACATTTGGGCCCACTTGAGTTTAGGAGTTACATATCTGATCAAACAGCACCAGTAAGAGTGGTTTGTGGCTTTCTCTTGCTTCTGTCAATCAGACATGCAGGAATAGAGCCGGCAGAGGGATGAGTTTGTCTAAGGTTTTGGTCTGGCTAAGGGAATGAGCAAGTGGAAAGGGAGTCTATGTAAGGGAAGAATTATAATTGCTGAATATGACGTTTATATTGGCTAAGTTGTGGAATGACATCTCTCAAGGAGGTGAGATAGAGGGACAAATTTGTAACAGCAATGGATTGGAGGACTTAGGTGAGAGGACGAAGAACTGCTGTTGGAGCACTGGAGAAAGGAAGGTGAAAAACTCAGAGGAGGTACTCAGCAAGTGGGTTGCATAAAATAGAGTCTTAGCTCTTGCTCTACAGATGATGTTTTCTGTTCTCATGTTCTCTAGAATTTTATTATGTATATGTGGTACACAGAAACACTAGTAGTTGTTTAGAATTATGCTAAAAAAAATCAAAGCCAAGAATAAAATTGTATTTTTTCATCCCCTATCCCATCCCCAAATAAGCCATAGGAGGTTCAGCATACTGTTTTCTCACAGATACATCAGTAGCTAAGTTGATGAGGGTATGTTCTGTTTTAGGACTGTGCTTTGTTTGGTGAACTGTGTTTGCAGAAGGCTGAGGCCTGGTGTCATATTGTCTTGGAGTGTGTTTCTTTCCTGCCTGCTTCTCCAGCTCCAGCTCCTACCCTAGAGATGACCATGGGAGAACTGCTCCCTGGAGAATGTGCTCCAGTCTTTAGCCAGTAGCAGATTCTGCCATCTGCTTCCCCTTTATCCCTTTCCTTCTTCCTTGTGAAGCTGCATCTCTCAGTCTTTACTTCATGATTTATCCTGCATGCCAGGAGTGCTCCCCTAGCATACTTTTCCCATTTTGTTGCAGAAATTATTCTGCAGACACTGGGACCCAAAGCCACGGAAGGACCCTCATTTCCATAAATATGACTTTAATGAATGAACCAGATGATTGCTTTCTGGGTCTCCTCTCATAGTTATATCAATTGCCTCTGAATTTAGGGTTAATGTGGAACTATCTCAGCAATAAATGCTCTTACCTCTGAGTAACCTTCTCATCTTTTGGCTGAAATTCTTTTCTTTGATGAAGCAAATTTGATCACCTTGCTACTTTCCTAAAATTACTTCTCTGTTAATAAAACTTTAGCTTAAAAAAATTATCATTAATTTATGAGGTTGATCTTGTCTTTGTATTTTTCCATTTAATTTAAATTTTGAGTTGAAAACAAAGTGTACAAGTATATACAGGCTGCTGTCTTGATTCAGTATCCCTCATTGTCAAGAATGCTCATCAATGAGGCATAGATTATATAACAAAGGTGGGTGCAATTATAATTAAATAACAATGTTTTAGGAAAATTTTATTTTAAGCAAAAACAAATGAAAAATAATTTCATAATTTTAACTTTATTTGGAAATATGAAGTGTATTCATGAGAATTAAAGAAAAGAAAAAACTTTTCTAACTCCATTACCAAGGTGATCAAGGTAACATTATTGTACCAGGGACCAATCCGGTATGTCTGGATATTTGACAGGATTTGATATGCCTGGACAGTGCATAGACTACCTTATTTTATTTTACTTTTTAATTTTATTTTATTATATTTTTATAACAAGTCATTTTTTAATATATATACATATATATTTTAAAGATACATTGATTATATTGATGTTACATAAAAGATACAGGGGATTTCCATATGCCTCACTCCTTACCCCTCCCACATTTTCCAACATTAACAACATCCTTCAGTAGTGTGGTACATTTGTTACAATTGATGAACACATTTTGGAGCATTTTCACTAAGCATGGATTATAGATTACATTTGTAGTTTACACTCTCTTCTGCACCATTTTGTAAATTATGAGAAGATATATAATGGCCTCTATCTGTCATTGCAATGTAATTCATGACAATTCACAAGTCCTGAAACTGTCCCCATAATACATCTGATTTTCCCTCTCCCCACCTCAGAACCTCCAGTGGCCACTGCCTCCACATCAATGATATATGTTCTTTCATTGCTACAATCACCATAAATCCATAGTAGAATACCAGTAAGTCTACTTTAGTCCATCATTCCCAATCCTGAGGATTCTGCAATGGAGATGCCCATTCCACCTTTTATTTAGAGGGGACTTAGATCCTATAGGGCAGAAGGATGGGACTATCTTGCTTGCAGTTACAGACACTCTTTTTTTCCTTGGGATGGTCATTGTCCATCATCATCTCTTCTTAGTTGTCCTGGTGAGTCCAATGAACTGGAGACTAGGTGTTGCAACTCTGTTGAGATTCAGGGACCAGCTGGAACAAAGACAGCCCAAGGTTTAATTCTCTTGGATGTATACCTATCAACTCTAGTACTACTAGGTTCAAATAGAAGGGGCAGAAGAGACAAATGTAGGCAAATCATAACTGAATCCAATGCTGTCACATTGCAGAGAATAAATTCCAAAGAAGGGCCAACTGGAAGGGCACCAAAATCCTGAGCTGTCTGCCATGTCTTTATTGTCTGGATGTCTCCAAAGCACTCAGGAGCCCTGCTATTTGAGGTAATATTTACTTTGGCCATGAATGAGATCATGTGGAGATGTCCAAATCATAACCTGTGGAATGGCATCCAAACTCACTTTGAAGTCTCTCAGCCATATAAACTCATTTATCTTTACCTTTTCTCACTTTTGTTCAAGGTCTTTCTCCAGTTGCAGTGCTAGTTGGTGCTTGTTAGTAATGCCTTGTTGCCAGGGAGGCTCAACTCCGGGAGGCATGTCCCATGCTGGAGGAAAGGAAATGCATTTACATGCTGAGTTCAGCTTAGAGGAAAGCCATATTTCAACAACCAAGAGGTTCTCAGGAAGTAACTCTTAGGCACATTATAATACTAGGCTAAGTTTCAATTTCAAAAGTAAAGTTTCATAAGTACAGTCATCAATATCAAGGGTCCATCAATGAACCATCCTCCTTCACTAGTCACTGCCCCTGTACTCAGGATATTCTTGCTGTTCAATTAGAGAATGTGGCAGAGCTCCCCAGGATGGGAAGTGATTCTTCCAATTTCATTTTTCTTTTTCAATAACTATGGCTATTTGGAGCCTATTGCCCTTCCAAATAAATTTCATATTTATTACCAATTCAGTAAACATTGCTGTGGTAAATTCATTGGGATTGTGTTTAATCTCTAAATCAGTTTGGGTAGGATAAACAGTTTAATGATGTTAAGTCTTCCTATCCATGAAAAGGGAAAATTCTTCCACTTATTTAGGTCTTTTTTGATGTCCTTTAACTGTGGTGTGTAGTTTTCTGTGTACACATATTTGCAACTTTTTTTACAGTTATTCCTAGGTATTTGATTCTTTTAGTTACTATTGTAAATGGGTTTTTTTTTTCTTCATTGCCTCCTCAGATTGCTCATTATTGGTGTACAGAATGCTACTGATTTTTGGACAATGATATTATAACCTACCACTTTACTGAACTCAATTATAAGCTCTAGAATCATTGCAGATTTTTCAGGGATTTTTAGGTATAAGATCATGTCATCTGAAAATAAGTGAAATTTTTACTTTTTCTTTTACAATTTTGATGACTTTTATATATTTTACTTGTCCAAGTGCTTTAGCAAGTACTTCCAGCAAAATGTTAAGTAAGAGTGGTGAAAGTGGGTGTCCTTTTCTTGTTCCAGACCTTAGAGGAAAGCTTTTAGGATTTCACCACTGAACGTGATATTAGCTGTGGGTTTTTCATATATACCCTTTATCACATTGAGGAAGTTTACTTCTATTCCTATCTTTGAAGTGTTTTTATCAGGAATGGGTGCTGTATTTGTTAAATGCTTTTTCTGCATCTATAGAGATGATCATGTGATTTTTTATCTTTCCATCTGTTTACGTGGTGTATTACATTGATGGATTTTCTTATGTTGAACCATTCTTGCATACCCAAGATGAAACCCACTTGGTCAGGATGTATAATTCTTTTGATGTGTTGTTGAATACAATTAGCAAGGATTTTGTTGAAGGTTTTAGCTTCTGGATTCATTAAAGAGACTGGTCTACAGTTTTCCTTTCTTTTGGTGTCTTTGTTTGGCTTTGATATTAGGGTGATTTTGGCATGAATGAATAATTTAGGCAAATATTCCTCCACTTCCTTTTTTTTTGGAAGATTTTAAGCAGGATTGGTGTTAGTTGTTTCTGGAATGTTTGGTAGAATTCACCATTGAAGCTGTCTGATCCTGGGCTCTTTGTAGTTGGGAGGTTTTTGATGATTAATTCTATCTTGTTACTTTTGATTGGTCTGCAGAGTTCATCAATTTCTTTCCTTGGCAATGTAGGCTGCTTGTGTGTTTCTGGGAATTTGTCCATTTCCTTTAAATTATCCATCTTGATGGCATAAATTTTTTCAAATATTATCTTATGATACTCTTTATTTCTGTGGGGTCAGTGGTGATATCCTCTCACTCATTTCTTATTTTAAGTATTTGCATCCTCATTCTTTTTTTCTTTGTTGATCTAGCTAAGGGTTGGTCAATTTCATTGATCTTCTCAAAGAACCAGCTTTTTGGTTTTGTATTTTTTCTACATCTTTCTTATTTTCAATTTCATTTAACTCTGCTCTAGTTTTTGGTATTTCCTTCTTTCTACTTACTTTGGGGTTAGTTAGTTGTTCTTTTTCTAATTCCTCCAGGTGTGCAGTTAGGTCTTTATTTTTAGCTTTTTCTTCTTTTTTATTGTAGGCATTTATGTCTATGAATTTCTTTCTCAGCACTGCTTTTGCTGCATCCCATAGTTTTTGATATGTTGTGTTGTCATTTTCATTTGTTTTAAGGTAGTTACTGATATCTTTTACAATTTCCTTCTTGACCCCCTGATTCTCTAAGAATGTTTTGCTTAACTTCCAGATATTTATACCTAATCTTCTTCTCTGCCCCTTACTGATTACCAGCTTCATTCCATTGTGTTCAGTGAAATTGCTTTGTAAAATTCAATCATTCTGAATTTATTGAGAGTTGTTCTGTGGCCTAGCATGTAGTCTATTCTGGAGAATGAGCCATGTGCACTCGAAAAGAATGTGTATCCCACTGTATTTGAATGTAATGTTCTGTATATATCTGTTAGGTCTAGATCCTCTAATGTATTATTCAAGGTCTCTGTTTCTTTATTGATCCTCTGTCTTGATCTTCTGTCTAATGGTGATAATGGTGTATTAAATTCCTACACTATAATTGTAGAGGAAACCATTTCTCCACCTAATTTTCCAATGTTTCCCTCATATATTCTGAAGTGCCCTGTTCAGGTGCATAGATATTTATGCTTGTTCTTTCTTCTGGATAGATTACCACCTTAATTAATATATAGTGTCCTTCTTTGTCTCTTACAATAGTTTTGCATGTGAAGTCTATATTGTTCAATATTATTATACCTACTCCTGCCCTTTTCTGATGATAGTTTGCATGTAAAATTGTTTTCCAAACATTCACTTTCAGCCTTATTGTCTCACTGGATCTAAGGTGAGTTTCTTGTAAAAAGCCTATAGATGGGTCATATATCCTTATCCATTCTGCCAGTCTGTTTCTCTTGATTGAAGAATTTAGTCCGTTAACATTTAATGTTATTAATGTAAGGGAATTACTTACATTAGCCATATTTTCTTTAGGTTTATGTGTGCCATATGTTGTCTTTATTTCTCTTTTTAGTTTTTCTTACATTCTCCTCCAATTCTCCTTCTCCTGTTTTTTCCTGTCATCCTGCAGAATTCCCTTTAGAATTTCTTGAAGGGCAGATTTCTTATTTACAAACTCTCTTAATTTCTGTTTATCTGTGAATAGTTTAAGCTCTTCCTCATTTTTGAATGCCAGCTTTGCTGGATAGAGAAATCTTGCATGGAAATTTTTTTTTTCCTTTAGCATGTTAACTCTTTTATACCTGTGCCTTCTTGCCTCCATGATTTCAGATGAGAAATCAGCACTTAGACTTATTGAGCTTCCCTTGTGTGTGATAGATATCTTTTCTCTTGATGCTTTCAGTATTCTATCTTTGTCTTGATCACTGGAAAATTTTACAAGTATATGTCTTGGGGTTGGCCTGTTAGGATTTATAATGTTTAGTGCTCTGTGCTTCCTGGACATGTTCATCCATGTCCCTCAATAGAGTTGGCAAATTTTCATCCATTATCTCCTCCAATACTCCTTCTGCCCACTTTCCCTTCTCTTCTCCCTCTGGGATGCCTATAATGCATATGTTTGTGTGTTTCATATTGTCATTGAAATCCCTAAGTCTCTGATGGATTTTTTTCTATCTTTTTATCTGTCTGATTTCAGATGTACTGTCTTTCACATCACTGATTCTTTTCTCTGCCTATTCAAATCTGCTGTTATGTGTTTCCAGTTAATTTTTTTTTACTTCATTGTGCCATTCATCACCATCATATCAGTTATCTTTTTATGAATGTTTGCAATGTCTTCAGTATGTTCTCCAAGTGTCTTCTTAACATCCTTTATCTCTTCTTTCACTTCATTAAGTTGATACATGATATTTGTTTAGATATCCTTGATTAGTTGTTCCACAGTCTGTGTCTCCTCCTGTTTTTTAGTTTGCTCGTTAGACTGAACCATTTTTCTTAGTATTGCTTGTAATTTTTTGTTGGTGTCTGGGCAACTGTTTATCTTGATGGGCTTATGTGGTTGGTTAGCTTCTCTTTTTACTCTAAGGTTTTATTTTGTTGTTTATTTGTTTGTAGTAAGGTTAATTTTTGATAATTGGTTGGTCTTATTCTATATCCTTATAGTTGTCTCTGTTTCCTTGAAAAAAAATATGTACCAGAGAAAATAAAAGAGGTAAGAAGAGAAAAAGAATAATAGTAATAATACTACAAAAATGTAGAAGACGAGCTGTGTAAGAGCTAGAAAACTATTTAATATGAGTGAAAAAGCATAAAAAATGCAAAGAATAAGAATAAAAATTGGTGGAGTAGAAAAAATAAAACAAGAGACAAAATAAAAAGAAAAATATAGAATAAACTAAAAGGCCAGAGAGATGATTAGAAAAAAATAAAACAAGAAAAAACATAGAAAAAAAAGTAGAATGAATTAAATGGTCAGACAAATGATAAGAGAATACAAGGAAAGAAAAAATGAGAGAGGGAGAAAAGGGAAAAAATGAAGACCAAACAAGAAGTGGTGGAATGGAAGTAAAACAAAAGTAGTTGGAAGGCAGAAAAATGAATGAATGAGGATAAAGTAGTTTGAAAAAATAAGCAAAATAAAAATGTAACAAGGAAAGGGTAAACAAAAAGCAAGAAAAAAATCAGCCACAAAGAAACAATCCAGTAAAAACAGCCCCTTTGAGTCCTAGAGACCGTCTCAGGCTGCTGGCACTCATCAATTAATCCTGGTGCAACCTACCATCTGCAGGTGATGTATCCAGTGTTATGAATAAAAAATTTAAAAAAGGAAAAAAAAAAGAAAAAAAACCCACAAAACAAAACAGCAGAAACTCAGTCTATAAGTTCCCTATCATAAGATGCTAGCTGCGTGCCTTATCCCTGGATCCCTTCTCTTAGGAGGTATTTGGGAATTGAACTGGAGACCTACATGCAAGGCAGGAATCCCCCCCGTGCAGTACAGCAGCTCTATAGACTAACTAAGCTTTTGAAAGCTTATTGGGCTCTTCCTGCTCCCATTTCCCATAGCTGAGTTGGACTTTTAATAGTTTTCAGCAGTTGGGCTTGTTAGTTGCCTGTCTCTGCTGCTTCCCTAACTGAGTTCCTCTCCCCCAGGGTAGCTGAGTGTGACAGCCTGCCTGAGAAGATTCTACTTTCCCTTCTCCCCAGGGCCACCTCAGGGCTGGCTGGTATCTTCGTTGAGATTCAAAGGGGCCTCAGGTGTCCAAATCCATGAAAAGGAAAGCACTCTTCACCCTTTGCCAGACCCCTCATCCACCCAGGGGATGTTCCCTCCCATTCAGCTGGCTCATGAGAACCAGGGGGCCCAAGGATGCTATTTGTCTTGAGAGTGGGGCTTAGCCACTGGCAGATTCCAGCCACAGGAGCTAGCAACTCATGGTGTTCCCTTGTGATCTTTATCTCTTTGTCCAACTCCCTCCAGATCGATGCCCTGAAGCCTTCTGCTTTGTGGATTCCGAAAACAGTTCACTTGGGTAGGATTTTGCCGCTTCTGAGCCATTTCTTGTGAAAGAATTGGGAAGTGCCTAACTACAACTATGCCATTTCAACATATCAATATTATTGATACACATTAATCAAGCATAAATCCATACAAAATGTACACTCAGTGGTATTGACTATTATCACATATTTGTGCATTCAATCATTTTTAGAACATTTTCATTATTCCAATAATAATAAAAAAAAGAAAAACAATTGTACAATCAATGGTATTTGGTGCAATCACATATTTATGTATTCATCACTTCAATCACTCTTAAAGCACATTCATTATTTCAATATTAAGAATAATAAACAAAAAAAACAAACAAAAACATCATCACCTTTCAATCTCTCTATGCTTGCTCTCATGTACATAGTTGCTATTCTTCTTCCTTCTTTCTAGTATAATTTTCTTTATATTTTGTAAAAAGAGCCATGTATGAAATATCACCCATATTCATGTTTTACATTAGGTTTTACTATTTCCTGCTATCCCATTTTAAGTTTAAGCTTTCCTTCTAGTAATATCCATGACCTTAGACTTTCCCTTTCAAACACAGTCATACTCATATAATAGCCTTGCTAGTTGCAAACACCATGATGTGCTTTCATCATTTCTCTTCATTTCTAAAGATTTACAAACTTTTTACCAATTCTGAACAGATCAACCCTCAGCTTTCCATTTTCTACATTCCTTCAATTTTTGGGTGACCTATGCTCTAATTATTAACTCCATGAGATAGACTATGTTTAGTTCATAATAGCACAGTCATAAGGTCTGGTCTGCTTCACAGAATATAATGTCTTCCACGTACATCCATGTTGTCATATGCTTCACGATTTCATTTCTTCTTATTGCCGCATAATATTCCATAGTGTGTATATACCCATAATTTATTTATCCATTCAAAAATAGATGGATAACTGGGTTGTTTCCAAATTTTGGCAATCGTGAATAAATATCAGTGTGCATATGTCCGTGTTTTCCTCTCAGTTCTTCTGGATATATACCTAGTAATGGTATTGTGTCTCAGTACTATTTTTGCAGTGTCCTAAAGTGTTTGATATCTTGTGTTCTTAATTTCATTCATCTGAAGATATTTGCTGAATTCTCTTGCAATTTCTTCTTTGCCTCACTGATTCTTTAAGAGTATCTTGTTTAATCTTCATCTATTTATGAATTTTCCCATTTTCCATCCATTATTGACTTCTATTTTCATTCATTTATGATCAGAGAAAGTGTTTTGTATAATTTCAATCTTATTAAATTTATTGAGATTTATCTTGTGATCCAACATATGGTTTATCTTGAAGAAGGATCCATTATCACTTGAAAAGAAAGTATATCCTGCTGTTTTTGGGGCAATGCTCTATAGATGTCGGTTAGGTCTGTTTCATTTATCATATTATTCAAGCTCCCTGTTTCCTTATTTATCCTCTTTCTAGATCTTCTATCCAATACTGAGAGAGCTGTATTGAAGTCTCCAAACATTATTATAGGGACATCTATTTCTTCCTCCAGATTTGCCAGTGTGTGCCTCATGTATCTTGGGGCACTGAGGTTAGATGCATAAATATTTAGTACTTATTTCTTCTTGGTAAATTGCTCATTTTATTAATATATAATGATCTTCTTCATCCCTCAAAACAGTTTTACACTTAAAATCTGTTTTGTCTGATCTTAGTATTGCTACCCTCAACACTTTTTGGTTACAATTTGCATGGAATATCTTTTTCCAACATTTCATTTTTAACCTCTCTGTGTCCTTACCTCTGAGGTGGGTCTCTTGTAGACATCACATATATGGTTCATATTTTTATATCCATTTAATAGTCTATGTCTTTTGATTGGGGAGTTCAAGCTATTAACATTCAATATTATTTCAGTAAAGGCATTATTTACTTCATCCATTTTTCCTTAAGCTCTCTGCTGTCATATAATTCTATATATAATTGTTTATTTTCTTACTTTTTAATTTACCCTTCCTAATAATTTTGATTTCTACACTCTTCTCCAAATCTCTTGGCTGTTTTTTTTCCTTTCAGGCTGTACCACTCCCTTTAATATCTCTTGTAATTTTGTTCTTTTGATAATATATTCTTTTTTTTTATTTTTTTTATTTGTAAAATGATATATAATACATATGCATATATGTGCATTTATTTACATAAATGTTATTTGTTATATATATATGTATACATTTTATAAAGGTGCCTAGATTACCCAAATATTACTGAGAAACTACAGGGATTCCCATGCTCCCCACCGCCCACACCCCCAACAACCCCACACACAACCATTCCCCATCCATGTGGTACTACACCTGCAATGGATATACACATCCTGGGGCCTTGCCACCGAGCATAGACCACAGTTCACATCACAGGCCACACTCTCTCCCACCCAGTTCTGCATGGTATATTCTGATGGAAAATGGCCTACATTCGTCGTTGCTTCACAATTCAGGACAACCCCCAAAGTCTGAAAAAAGCCCGAGCATTTCAACTGTCCCTCCTCAGCCTGCCCCAAAAATGTCCAGTGGCCACCGGCTCCACCTCACTGTTACAATTTCTTCCATTGCCTGAATCACAATATGTCTACAACAGAACACCACCAAGTCCACTCTAGTCCACAGCTCCTCCCCCCATCCTGAGTGGACTTGGAAGGTGATGTCCACTCCACCTCCAAGTGAGAGAGGGCTTATATTCCTCTCTCACTTGGATATAGTGGATAGGATTATCCTGCCTCCAGCTGCAGGTCCTCTCCATTCCCTGGGATGTCTGTTGCCCATCGTCGTCTCCTCGCCAGGTTACTTGGATGAGTCCAATGAGCTGTAGGGTAGGATTTGCAGCTCCACTGAGATTCCAGGCACAGCTGGCACATAGGTGGGCCAGAGGATACAGTCTCTGGAAGTACACCTAAAAACTCCTGCATCACATATAGGTTTGAGTAGAAGGGACTGATGGACCATGTACAGGAATGACTTGTTTGAGTCCAACTCTGTCACTCTCAGGAACACAGATGGCA
>JAQZBX010019631.1:0-33638 GCA_029593785.1 Cabassous unicinctus | reverse complement strand
CCCCCACACCCGAGCCGTGGAGACCAGGGGGCCAGCCTCTTGTGGTGCCTCCTGAGAAACTCCTCACCCTCGCCGCCCGGAGTGCACGCCTGGCGGCAATAATCTGAGCCTGTGTTGTCCTGACCGTCATTACGCCACCCAAAACCTGAGCTAGCCGATAGACGGGCGGAACAACAAGTTTTAATTTAGATGAAGTCCTGTTCATCATTTTTTTTTCTTTTGTTGCTTATGCTTTTGTCATTTTACTTTTTATCTAAAGATAATATATTTTCAGAGGTTTTCACCAATGGAATGATGGAGTCCCAAAACATTATTCAAAGTGCTAAGCTTCTCCTCATACACACCCTGAGAATACCCAACATGCTTCTCCTGAAGAGCAAACCTGTGTCTGCAAAGCACAAAGCAAAGCAAAGCACAGAAAGAGTGGGAGTACACAATTCAGATCAGTCAGTCCTTTTAACCTGAATCGTGTACTTTGTCTCAAGACTTAAAGTGCTTTGATAATAGTAAAATTTCCTCTTTGTTTTGTATTATTTAGACTTAATCCAAGTTAAAAAAAAATAACCACCTTCAAAATTAGCCAGAGTGACCATGAGACATTCAGGCTGTGTCCTAGCTTGCCAGGCTGCCTTGGCAAACACCACACAATGGGTTGTCTTAAACAACAGAAATGTATAGTCTAACAGTTTTGGAGGCTAGAAGTCCAGCATAAAGTGTTTTCATTTGCTAAAGGCCGCCAATGCAATACACCAGCAATGGGTTGGCTTTTATAATGGGAATATACTAGGTTAAAAGCTTACAGTTTTCTGTGAATATTCTCCCTGTCCTGATTTTGTGATGATCAGGGTAGGCTAAACATTCGTTATATTAGAAACCATGCATGTGTCCCCAGACCTGGTTTTTCTCCCTAGGTCTGGTTTTTAGAATGCTGGTGATAAACTAAGCCTGATTTATTATATGACCATCCTATATGGGAAAAGACTGTAACTTTGGGTGTCTTTGGTCAGCCTTGGGAGATATAGCAGGGGGACAGAAGTGGCTCAGGTGGTTGGTGTCCATCTCCCATATGGAGCGATCTGGGTTCAATCCCCGGGACCAGTAAAAAGAAAAAAAAGAAAAATATGGTAAGGCGCATGGACCACCAGGCCCTGTGAGTGGGTACGCCGCCAGGCCCTGTGTGCAGGTGCGCTACCAGTCCTTGCCCGTGGGTAAGCAGTCAGGCCCCAGGAGCGGGTGAGCCGCCAGGCTCCGTGCAAGGCCCGGCAAGCAGATGAGCTGCCAGGCCCCGTGCACAGGTGCGCCACCAGGCCCTGTCCACGGGTGCACCGCCAGCCCCACAAGCCATGCAGCAAGATGATGACGTAACAGGAGGGTGACCCAGGGGGGAGCCAAGATGAGAGGCACCGAAAAACCAGGAACTAAGGTGACACAAGCGGGAGGACGCCTCTCTCCCACATCAGAGGTTCCAAGGATCTAATCCCAGTGAAGACAGGAGGAGAAGGATGAGAAGAGAGGGCAGGAAATGGACACAGAGAGTTGCTCAGAGAATGGACACAGAAACAGCAAAAACAGGGGCTTTGGGGGGAGTAAAAATGGATAAAAGTAAATAAATAAATAAATCCTTAAAAAATGTATAGGAGAGGAAGATATGGACTATAGTTAGTAGTAATACTTTGACGATGCTCTTTCATGATTTGTTAACAAATGTTTCACAACAATGCAGGGTGTTTGTGGGGGGGTGAGTTGTTGGAGCCCTGTATGATGTTATGCGTGTTTGTTTTGTAAGATTATGATGTTTACTGAACACTTACAGTTTATGTATGTTCATGCATGAATGATATACTCCAATAAATTGTTTTTAAAAAAAAAAGTTTACAGTTTTGAGGCTGTGAAAATGTCCAAATCAAGGCATCATCAGAAATGCTGTCTTTCCAAAGGCCCGCTCCTGGCATTCCTGGACTCCTGCCTGGTTTATAAGCCCAAACTGTGGATCTTAGTGAACAACAGTCAACAACAAGCATCTACTGAGAACAGAACCACAGCGAGGTCCTGGGTTCAGTTCCATGGGCAATACCAATATAACACAGTCCTCAAGCTGCAGGTACTTACATACGGGCAGGAAGATAAAAGATGTAGACAGTCGACTACCTTACGAGGCAATTAGATACAAGAGGAAAATTAAAGGGAAAGTTAGTTATGATATGAGAAGAATGCAAAGGTAAGGGAAATAAAGAGGAAGTCTTTATGGAAGACTGGTGTTTGGGCATTACCTTAAAGGATGGGTAAATTCCCATAGTTGGTTGGGGGTGGGTGGATTTCCAGGAAAAGGAAAATGCTTACTGAATGTCATGGATGCAGAAGAGACAGGGTGTGTGAAAGAAGTGCCTACAGAGTATCAGCACACACAGGAGAACACGGGAGAGGGGGTGGGAAGATGGGAAGGAGGCCACACAGAGGCACATCATAAAAGTGGATTAGAGACAGGCTTTAAAAGGAGCTCAAGGACACAAATGCCACCCTTGATACTTCCTTGATTAACCTGAAGTGCTCACTCGGGGTAAACAGTGACTTGCTCATCAGCAAGATCTTATCTTTGATGTTACCTTTTCTTTCTTCTTTTATATTTAACAGTTTGACCCTGGACATCAGCAGAGACTTTAAGGACAGTGGTTCACTCTTCACTGTTCTGCTTTAGTGCCTGAAATACCACCATCCCTGTGTCACAAACCTGGTGTCCCAGATATTCCCTATTAAAATTCAATAACAAATAACTAGAGAGGAACAGAGCTGGTATTCTAAGCATTATCCCTCAGGTAGGTTGGATTTTTTGTTGTCGCCATAATTACCATTATCTAGCAAAGACTGAGAGGTAAGAATGGGTAGGCGGCAGTGGTTTGTTTGAAGCAAAAAGAAGGACAATTCTGGGGCAGACAGGCAGTAGCAAACAGAAGCCTCCATCTGTCCTCCGTAATTACAGAAACCTCAAGCCCCACTGGGGAGAAGGAAAGGAAGTCAGATGTCCTTACCTGACCCCTGAAACTGACCAGGCCACAAGGACGAGATGCATTCTTGACCTAAGTGCCCAAAAGGCCAGTCTCTCTGAGTCTCTCCCTTCCTAGCTCTCTCCAACTGAATTCCTTCTGCTCTGCGGCCCTTCCCAATATTCCCTTTCCTTTTTATCCTCCCCCTTTGTTCTGCACCCTCCCACTCCCCTCACTTGTACAGACTTGTGGTCTTGCCAATTCCCCATGGCTTATATTTTTAAATTTTCATTTTCTTCCACTAGGGGTCGGCTTTGTTTCTTTTTTCTTTTTTCCGAGGCTACTGTAGCTCTCACAGTACTAAGTACACAGTACTAAGAACCGAGATACCTTGGTTCCGAAACGGCCCTTCTTTTGGGATTCTAGTGGTCAGGCCACAGGCGAGACGGCCGGGGGGATGGAGTTGCTGGAGTGGGGAGGGGGCTCGCCAAAGGGGGCCGCAGCCCTCTGTGCCACCTAAAATGCCCGTACTCCATCCCATATGAGACGATCGAGTTGGATCAAGTCTCCCGGGCTGGGTGGTGTTGGGGGCCCGGCGGAGTCGTGAGGAGGACTCCGAGGGCTGCAATGGACAGCGGCTGCGTGGTCCAGGATCCTGCCCTGAAGAGTGGCCCACAGGTCGCCACCCACTGTCAGCGCAATCTAGGGGATTTCGCCCCTCCGGTGTGAGCCCAGGAGGCTGGGGTGGGGAGGTGGATGCTGACCGCTCTCGGCCCTGCCGGCCTTGGCCTGACTCGAGAGCTGGGACCCAGGTTCTTCTGCGGCCCAGGGCAGGTGCGGGGCTGCCAAACTCTGTGGCCCCGGCGGTCCCACCGGCCTGTCCAGGTACTAGACACGAGCAGCCCAAAGCCAACTTCCCTCCAAACCCAGGACGGGGCATCCATCTCTAAAAGTCTTTCCTTCCTCCCTCCCGCCCTCCCCTCCTCCTCTTCCTCCTCCTTCGCTTCCTCCTCCTCCTTCTTCCTGTTTTTTTTCCCTTCCTATTTGTATCCATCTGGCTGCAAACCAAGAGAGGCGCCCAAATATAAAAGTCAAGGCGAATTAAAAGCGCATGGCTTGTGCTCCCCCCTCTTTTAAATTGTGTTTCAAAACAACGTGGTGACTTTTGGACAAGATTTTTCTATTTCACCCGCGCCACAATAGAGATGCAATGAATGCGGCTGGTGAAATGTTTGGCTGTGTCAAATTCAGTCCCGCAGGCTGGCTTGGGCCAGCACTGGGGCTCCGCTTTGTGTTATGTTCACGGAGAAGATATTAATTAAAAGAAATACATGATTAAAAAGTAATGAGTTGAATAAAAATTATCTCAGCTCATTTTCTGATTATGTTAATTGTTAAAAACCCTTCAATCACGCCGTTGCAGTCAATGGGCTTTAATGTGAAATTAGTGGGCTCTTGATAACTTACAGTCCAGAATAATCCTGGCGGTTTAGTCATCATTCCTAATAACAAGGATGTTGCTAAGAACAGAAATTTTACATGATTTTGATACATCCAGCCCTTCCCCCAACGTGTCATTTAAAAAAAAAAAAAAATGGTTTGCCTGCCCGCGATTCCCAACTTCTTCCAGGGATCGACCGTGGCCTTGGTGAGGGCTTGAGTTGGCGTTTCATCCATTTGCTCCCCGCGTGCAATCCCTGGCGTGTGCTTCCGCCGCCCTGCGCCTTTGGGAGACTGAGAGCGCAGCTTCCTGGCCTCGCGATGCACCCCAGATTGTGCTGGGGGGTGCAAGGGGACAGAACTCGCTGCTTCGGGAGCCGGAGGGGCCGCGCGCCTGCTTGGGGACGTGTCGCCAACCACAGGCGAGCAGGACCGTGCGTAAACTTGTCTAGACAGCCGCAAGGCAGGGCAGGCCGAGTTGTGGCTTGTTGGGTGCCCTTTCGGGGCTTTCGGGGCTTTGGAGGCCACGGGTGTCGAACACCCACAGAAAGGGCTGTGGGAGCCTAGAGTCAAGCGAGCGAGGGAACGGCCCTTCACGCCTCAGAGCCTGAGCCGCATTCCTGACAGAGTGCCTGCTGCGGTGTAGAGTCTTAATAGCTTTTCACTGGATCTAAACGAAATCTAATAAATTCGTACATGATTCTGATAAGTGATGACGGCCGGGTGTTCTCAGCAGCCCCTACCCCTCTTGGGGGGCCCCAATGCTCCCACCCTACCTGAGACGAAACTCAGAGCCGGGCTCGAGAGGAGTAATATCTGGCCGAGAAGAAGGAGGGGTGTTTCAGATCCTCTTTGGACATATCTCACATATAACACAAACACCTTTCACTCAGTGAACCGAAGGAGAGAAATGCCCCGCATCCTCCTTTAGGCTTCTTGGGAAAGAGTGCGAGCAAACTGGGCCTGAGAACACTTTGCTAGGGGGTCCCGGACCAAGGGCTGGTGTGGGCTCTAGGCTGGTTGTGGCCGGAGGCATGGGCTAGAATTATCAGTCCACCTGATGCAGACGTCTAGGAACCCAAAAACTTCCCTTTCAGGCGCTCTGACATCTTGGCAATCCCACCCGCTGGTCAGCTGGAGTTGAAGGTAAAGTCTGCAAACAGGATGGGACTCAAGCTCCATTTTCTCCCAGGAGACCTGGGGTGGGGTGAGGTGGTGCATTTCAGGAGTTCTGTCTGAAATTATACATGCTTATGAACGCACATACATGCTTACACAAACGTCTATAAATACTAATATGCAAAAGTCTGCGAGCATGCGGGGTGGGAGGGGGGTGCTGTGAGTGGAGGATATGTGTGTGTGTACGTGTTTTACAGATTTCTCCCCAGAGCACGAGGCTCTTGTTTCTCAAAGTGCCTTTTTCAAAGCTTCTACCGCTAAGACTATCTGGATGGAGTGGGGAGGTGGTGTTTCTTAATATTTTTGTTTGTTTCTCTCGGGCCTTCAAAGGAGCAATTTAAACAATATATATTTTTCCACCATCTCAAACCCAAACAGTTAGGACTCTTCCCTGGAGAGTGGGGCGCGGGTGGTGTCAGGGACTGGCTAGGACAAGTCCCAAGGCGAATTCTCCTTGTTCGCCTCTCTATTTGCATCCGCTGTTAGGCTGAGGATCATTTTAATAAATAACAATGAACGGGAATGGCATCTAGAGGGCTTGCCGGCAACATTTAAAAGCCAATAGAGTTTATAATTCTACTCTATCATTTCTTATTGATTAGCGTAATCAAGATAAAAAGCTAGCCGGGCTCGGAGAACTTCAGCGGCATATCATTAAAGATAAGAGTCAGTTAATTCTGGAGCTGGGGTAATGTGGCTGAAATGAAGAGTTCATTTGCATGAGATGCTGAGCCCAGTAACAAGGGGACAAAAATCACTAATTAGGATTGCAGAGCGTCGCCCTCTTTGCAGGCACCCTTTCCAGACCGCGAAGGAAGCCGAGATCCGCGTTTATGTAAATCGGAGGCAGGACAGAACGCTCTTGCTTAATAGATGGCGATTGTCACCCCCACCCTGATCTGGGGCGGGGGGGGCGGCGTGGGGGGGTAGTGTCACTCGGGTCGGATCTCTTTTCCCGGCCATTCTGCTTCCGACTCCTGCCGGAGGGAGGCCCACGGACTCCCCCTTAGGGGGTACGAGGTCTAGTGTCTGGTGCCTCCAAGAGCTGGTCCTCGCCGCGGGCTCCCGCCTGATGGATGTGGCCGCCTGGGGAGGCCCAGCTCTGACCCAGAGTCCGCCGGGTGAGGGGCACTAGCGCCGCGCAGGTCCCGCAGGAAACTCGGGGCATCCACCTGGGCAAGGATTCCCGAAGAAGACCCAGGTCCCAGGGCCAGAGCTCGTGACACCCACCCCGATGGTTCCCTCTAGGACGCCCCTGCCTGACCTGCTATAACGGACAGCGCCCGGGGGCACGCGCTTGAGCACTGTGTGCACGCGCAATAGTGAGTGCACGTGCGAGTGTGCCTGGTTGTGCAGGAATGTGTGTGTGTGTGTGACTGTGTGTATGCGGCTGAGTCTAGGCCTTGGGTAAATGTGAATATGTTTCGTAAGTTTGTTGCTGTGCGAACGTTTTTTTAAATCTCTGCATGCGTGTACACAAATGTGTGAGCGTTCGTGTAAATGGCATGTCGAATATGTAATGTCTACACGTTTAAGCGTGTATGTGGTGTGTGACGTGTGTGTGGCGGGAAGGCGGGGAGTGACAGGTTGAGAGGTTCCCCAAGGGAGACACGCAGCAGGGGTTCGGGTACCCAGGGGTGGGCTGGCACCTGGGCGCTGCTGCAGAGGCCCGCGGCGTCGCCCGAGGCCCGGGTTCGAGAGCGCGGGCGGAGACAAGCTCCAGACGCGCGAGGACGGAAACGTCCTCGTGCCGCTCGCAGCCCTGCCCCGCGGCCCTGCGAGCCACCGGGAAAAGCAGCCTCCGACGCACGCGGGAAAAATGAAAGTAGCCACAATGGCACCCCAGGACGGAGAGAAGTGAACGCGGAAAGGCCTCGGGACGGCAACGACAGGGCGTTCCCACCCTGGCCCCGGCCACTTCTCTGACGGACGTGGTTTGGGCCCCAGGTCCTGCGTGGCCCGGGAAACTGGGGATACTGACTCCGCGTCTGCGGCCCCCGGACAGTCCCGGACCTCGAAGTTTCTTCCGCGGAGGGAGGGAAAAAGGGAAGGGCGCGCGACCCCTCCTGGAGACGTCGAGGCTGGGCCTGCAAGCCGGCCCCACGGCGGCCCGCTTTCCATCGGCCTTGGCTGCGGCCTAAAGGAATCAAGGCCTACGCCAGATAATTGTAGGTGTCAGCGTGGAAAGGGGCAGTGTTTTCGGGTTCTCACAGGCCTCGCTGTGTCTGCTCCGCGGCCCCGCGGGCCTTTCACCCCCCAGCCTCAGCACACAGCGCCTGGGCCGCGGCTTCCCCGCAGCAGAAATGGGGCTCAGTGGAGCCGGCGGCCACAGGCCTCGTGAGCGCCAGCGCCGCGCGCCGGCAGCGCAAAGGGAGCTTGGGGAGCGCACGGAGGAGGCCCCCTGCGTGGTCGCTGGGCCCGGGAGGGAGGTGCCTGGTAGGGGCGCGTTTCTTTGGCATCAATAGCCACCACCACCACCCGCCCCCCGCCCATCCCTCTCTCCAGGGAATTTTGTTTTTTCATCCATGCCCAGCTGGGGGCTCCCTCACCACCTACCCCTGGGCCTCCCCATACAGAATAAAGTCAGTCTGTATTTAATGGTTATGGCGGATGTGAGGAGGGATTTGGCAGAGGCAGAAGAGAGTTCTTTCGCTCTCAAATATCGCTCCTTACGTCGTGTGAGTCTACCAACCCACCACGACCCCATATTCTTGTGTGGGTGTCTGACTCGAATGACAAGCGAGCTGATTTTTTCAGTACATAGCTGGGAAATGTAGTGAGTGATAATAGAGATTTCTCTTTCATTTTTTACGCTTGACTTGGTTATTGTTGCTTTTCTTTTCCCGTGATTCCTTCTGAGGATTAGCTCTGACTTCCCCACTATTGGCGGTCAAAGTGGCCCCGACTCGGGATGACAATTGACGGGGATCAAGGGATTGCCCATTCTGTGCCTGTAAGAACGGATTCGTGCCAGAGAAACTCATCAAGTGGAGGCGGAGAATAAAGACCGTTCGGGGGTAAATGTATTCATTGAGAAGGGTTCTCCCAAATTGCTTCTAAGTTTTTTTAATGAAAAGTAACGATTGCAGCAATCAGCGGCTTTTTGGCGGATTACAAATCTGGAGGGAACTGTGGCGCTGCATTGAAAAGTGCCCCCGCCTTCGCCTGGGGGCAGCCGGTTCACAGAAGCAGAGCGGGGAGGGGGGTAGTGGGTCCCAAGGCGACAAAGATGGGGAGGGGACGAGCCGAGGAGGGTGCCCCTGGGCGCTCGGGCGCGCACCCGGGCCGTGGACCAGGAGTTGTCCAGCCGGGCGTGGGTGTGCTGGGGAATCCCGCACTGAGGAAGGCGAGGGCCAGGGTGCGGGGGAGATCGGCCCCACAATTACTGGGTTAACTACTGGCATCTGGAGCCAGGAGGGGTCGGAGCCGGTGACCGTGAAGGGCGGAGAATGGAGGGTGCGACCTGATCCCCACCGCTGGCCACCGCCCCCGCCCCCCGCGCTCACTGGTTTCTTCTCTTAGGAACTCCTTGTTTTGCAAACTCGAACCGAAGCGAGGAAACCCGCTCGGCCAGGGGTCGGGTCTTCCGGGGGTGTAACAGGCATGAGGCGGGGAAGTTGAGTTACCTTCCTGGGCCGGGGCGGATCCCTACTCCCAAATGCTTGGGTCGGGGTCGCTCCAGCCCCCTGGCGCCACGGTGGAACCCGCGCTTGCCTTCGCCAGCTCAGCCTCCGGAGGTGCGGTCCCCGCGCTCACGTCCCGCCCGGGCCCAGGCCGCGGCGGCCCCTGCCCTGCGACGCGGGGAGCCGCCTTAGAAAAGGGCGGGGAGGGGAGGGGACAGGAGGGCAGAGGCAAAACGCTGTGCCCGCAGCGGCTGCGATCAGCTGCAGAGGCCTAATGCTGTGGCTTTCAGCCTGACTTTTTACACATTTCAACAGTGTCTCTTCACAGGGGGCTGGGAGGTATGTCTTTTGCTCCGGCTTCTTTAAGGCTCTCCGGAGAAAATAAGAGGAGAGAGAAACAAGGGTGGGGAAGAGGAAGAGAAAAATAAAGTTCCCCCTCCTCTTCAAGTTTAAGACTAAACCCAGCAGGCAAGTCCGCAGCCCTAAAGGTTTAACTTCTTTTCTTTGCAGCTTGTCAATGCGACCATTGCTTTGATGGGAGGCGCCTCAAGGTGACACAGTTCTGAACTTCACCCCCTTTTCAAACTAACTCCCTACCTCCTTGTTAGTGGCCAGCTCTGAACTTCTGCAGAGTGTTTTTGTGTGAGTCAAGGCTCATTCACGGGCGCTTTTGTGGGCCTCTCCTCCTTTCAGGCCTCAGCGTGTTACACCAATTAAAGGGCGACGTGCTGTAAATGTAATGGGCCGCGCAGCGATTGTTTCTGACAAGCAACAAAACACATAGATCCACCCCTTAGATTAGGCCGTTGAAGGGGAGGTTGAGGCCGGTCAGTTTACTGAATAGTTTGTGAACTGTAATTCTGAGGGCTCGTGTGAAAAAAAAAAGTCTCTTCCCACCTCCCTCATCTTGCTCCCCCTCCCCCAAAAGCACCAAAAAAGGAAAAATAAATAAAAATAAAATGATATCCACGGAGCAGAATGGGGTCAGTAGAGAAAAATCCCCTGTGAGGGGCTTGTCCTGTCACTTGAACCCTGCACAGACCCCTCCACCTCTTTCCCCTTCCACTCCCCCCTCTGGCCCTCCGTTGTACCTGCCACAGGAGACCTGGTTCCTGCCCCCGGCCCCCACCTCCACACACACATATTAGGGCTTGAGATCAGGACAGGAGTGAGGAAAAGTCAGGCTGTTTTGGTGGGAAAGTCCATCAGGATTTGGACAAGGATGAGGGCTGCCACCAGCCCTTCCCGTCTCTTCCCAAGTCAGCCCCTGCCTTCCCCGCCAGCCTCCAGGCCTTCTCCACAACCTCCGTCCCTGCTGCTGGAGAGGCCTTCGATGCCAACACTCTGCCTGGGCTCTCTATAGCCTCCTGGGATTTCCACCTCTTTTATAGTGTCTTCCATCCATCCTGGCTTCTGTCACCTGGACCTTAAAAAGCACATTCTCCTGGAAAGGAGAGGTATAGAGATGGTCTATCTCATCTCTCTCACAAATTCTGAAGCCCAGAGAAGCTAAGTGACTCGCCCACAGTCATAAGGCAAGTAGCAGAACTTCAACAGGGAAATTCAGATCTGACGGCCAGGCCAGGCCATCACACAAAGCACCCTCCCTCCCACACCTGACTGCCCCATTTTTAAAAATGAAATGTTCCCCAGTTACTTTTACTCACTTATCTCCCCTCCCCACAAACTTCTCTACCTGGAATCTCCCTGCCGCCATCACTTTCTGCCTGTCACCCTCTTTGTGAAGCCATCCCAAGGTGGAAAGAGGGCTAGCCTAATGAAGGAACAGACGAAACCCCATTTTGGTGGAGCAAAGTGAGGCTGGAGAGAGAGGCAGAGTTCAGCTCTCGCATACTTGTGGGACACATTGAGGATTTGGGATTTTATTCTAGAAGCCATCAGAAGGCATTGAAAGTTTTGAGCAAAGAAGTCCCTTTTCTAGACTGAACTTCTTAAGAATAAAGACTGTATCCTTTTCCTCTGTGCCCCTCTACTACTATCCCGTGACTGGCATATAAAGCACAATAAACATTTACTGAGTGCATAAATGAACCAATGGCCCATTAAATAAATGCAAACCACCCAGTCCTTCCTTGTCTCTTAATTGAGGCTAGCCAGGTTGTAAGGGCCAGGTGCCAGGGTCTTTGAGTTCTCAACAGCCACCTAACGGATGCCGACCCCAGGCTAGGAATACAGTACGTACTTCTCCACTGACTGAAGGTAGGAGGGCTAGAACTTCACATCAGGAACCTCTTGCCCTTGCCGGCCTTAGTAGCCTTACTTGAGGAAGTAAGTTATTTGACCACTCAGAAGCCTTGGTTTCATCATCAGTAAAATGGGGGTGCCACCACTTAATTCAAGGGTTGTAAGGAGTAAACAAGACAATTTGTATGGGAATAATTTGTAAAAGGTAAGACTACACTGGTGAATGAAGAGTGGTGCATGACGTGGGGCTGGGGCCAGGGCCACCGGTGATGAGGACACCACTGTAAAATGACCAAGGGCAGTCCAGAGCCCAGGGGGATCCCGGGAGAACTCCACCATCTCGCTCGCAGCAGCCTTCCCCTCAGGAATATTTGCTGCTGGCCCAGAGCCCAGCCGGTCCCACATCTTCCCCCAAGGCGTGTCACCGCTGCTGACACCCTTCACACTTGGCTGCCTATGCTCCTGCTCTGAGAAGCCTGTTTCAAAGAAGCCCGCGTCCCCTCCTTGCACGCAGAAGGCTGCACTTGGAGGCGGGACAACTAGCTTCGGGGAAGCCATGGCAGAAATCACACAGATTCTGAGTCCTGCCGAGAACCAGGCTAAAGAACCGCTCGTGGGAAGAGCAGAGAGAGCCCACCAACCCGCTGGCTTCTCACCAAACTCCACTGCCCGTCGGCTGTGGGGTCCTCACCCCGCAGGCCCGAGCATCCTCAGGGATGAAACGTGAGTACGAGAGCAGAGACGGGCAGGCTGGGTGTGTGCGTGTGTGCTTGTGTGCATGTGCCTGCACGTGCGTGCGCGCGTGTTTCAAACCACGTTCGTTAGCCTCTGACAAAGAGTGAGAAAAGAGAATCCCTAAAGAGGAAATGGAATCCTTTTGTTCGTTTGAAGTTTCTACATCCAAATAAACTTTCTTTTTAAAAGCTACCTCCACACTTCCCTTCAAGAGCAGGAGCGGGAGAGACACAGGGTTCTCACCCCTCCCTGTAGTGCCTTCTTGGGAACATATTCAACCTCAAGGAGCAGGCATAAAAGCTAGTATTTTTAAAACTCTGAAGCAAATCAAGCCAGTGCACCTGCCAGGGAGAGCTCTGGGAGCAGGGGGTGGGGGCATCCAGACGGGAGGGCAAGTCAAGCCCTCCCTGGGGGGATGGTTCCAGCGCCTGCAGGCTAAGTAGCTGCTGAGCCAGAGGCCTGCTGTCCTCGAGGCTAATGTGGGAACAAACGTGTCCTCAGAGACTTGCGCTCCAACCTAATGTGCCCACTGCTATTTCCTTTCTCTGAGCTCCAAACAACAACAAAAGCTATCTTTCCTCATTCTAACGAGCCACGGATCCCTTAGCCACTAGGAATGCATGTTGCTTTGGTTCCGCGTCAAGCCACTGCAGTCACAAGTGATTTCAGCCAAGGGTTCTAGACCTGCTCTCATATTTTCTCTCACCAGATTCCTCCCAGAGGGTATTTTTCAATGATCTCCTCCCCAGCTATTGAAGTCAATTCATTTTCACAAGAGGGTAACTGGGGAGCCAAGTGGGACACAGCAGTAGAGGGACAGTGGGTGAGTGACCAGGAGGGAGGGCAGGGTCTGGAGGAATTGCTCTGGGGTCGGGGGAAGACAGCAGCTATAGGAGCCTCGGAGAACTCAGGCTGATGCCTACAGTCTAAACTGTGTGCCCTACTGACTGCTGCCCAGCCCTCACGTTGCCATCGGATAAAAGGCAGGGGAGGTAAAAACCTAAACAAGGAAATTCAATTGCATCTGAGAAAGAACAGGCTAGATAGGATTCATTTGTGAAAAGTTGGTTGAAAGAATACCACCATCCAAACTCTAATTTTGCTATTATGTAAAAGCCCCGATTTCTTTGCAGCTTCTGATTAGAAAATGTTTCCCTTATTCTGTCTTTGCTACTGGCATGAGACCTCTTAATTTAATTTTGGTCTTGGCTTATACAAACCAATCGCCGTGGAAACTTTTTTCCTGTGTTGCAGCAAGACAGGGGAAAAGCAGAACACTCGTAATTATATTTTGTGCTCTTAATTAATTTAATTAGTATTTATCAAGCACCCCTAATGGTCTATGGCCATAAACAAGGTTTACATCTGTACGAGGATATCTGCCTATTTCAAAGATCTCTAATGTGTGTCTCTGTGATGCAGAAAGAAGATGAGCTGCTTAGCTGAGAAGTTAGTGGACTGAGGTTAGAATCCACCAGCCTGATGCCCCAACGCTTTCCTAACTGCTGCCTCTGCCCCTGCCTCCACCTTGCCCCCAGATGAGCCACCGGTGTTGCTGACCAGGGATGCTGCTGCCCAATGCACCCAACAGCCAGTCAGTGGGGGTGAAGATGAGCAATGACAACCAACCAGACTGGTTAATTTGTATATAAAACACCTCTGCCACTTTTTTCCCACCCCAAATTTATTATTGTTAATTTTAGACTTTTCAGTCACTTGCCTGAGCTGGTTAAGAAAATTCGCCTTGGTTTCTTCAATTTCTCAATTCCTCTTCTCAAAGATTGCTGTTAACCCTTTGAGAAAACTCTCATAACTATAGGGAAATGCTATGATTTGGGAACAGAAACTAAATTAGGCAGAGAGCTTTAATTTAGAATGCAGGGTGCGCTTGTTTTATTTTTTTATCACGTGCCATTTTCTGTGGGTGGAATTATTGCTCTTAGATGAAATGACAATTTTTAAGCTCTGGACCCAGGCAACTTGGGTCCAAACTCTGTCAATGCCATATACTAAACAAATTAACCTCTCTTTGTCTGGATTTCTTAACCTCTCTGTCTCAATTCCTTGTCTATAAAATAATAGATAAATAATCTACAATAATAAAAGTAACCACTTCAGAGGTTTGTGAAGATTAAATGAAGTAATACATATAAAGAGCCTAGAATAGTATCTGACACATAGTAATTGCTCAATTAATATTAGCTATTGTTATCATTATCCTTTGATACGTTGAAACACATATAGTTTTCCTCCATTGTGGCAAGGAGAGGAAAACAAGATTCCCACTGTTCTGCTTAGAAAAGGGTGTGGACCCTGCATGGCTTGGCAGGCAGAGGGAAAGCACTCAAGGAGGACAGAGCTGGACTTGGTTCTGGTTCTAACCACTTGTGGCCTTGGCCTTGTCTTCTATGAGCTGTAGTTTCCCCCTTCGTGTCATATGCAAATTGAGGATGGTGGTAGCATCTATCTTGCAAGGCTGTTGTGAGGAAAGACAATGCCTGGAAAGTGCCCAGCACCGTGCCTGACTCTCACTAGGCCCTCAGAGAGTGTTAGCTATTGTCACATGGACATTCAACCAAGACATGGTATTTGTATACTGTTACATACAGGGTCACCGGGTGGAATCCAGCCTCGGGGGGCGGGGGGCATAGGCTACTACACCCCCCAGCCCTGCCAAGAGCAGTGATCTAAAAATCTTTACCTGGGATTTGTGTTCAGACCCCAGCCCACTTCTGGACGGCTGGACCCTGGTGTTTGTCTGTCCTGGCTTCACCACCTGCTCATAGCCTGCAGGGCAAAGCCATGATTGCAGAGGCTGAGAGTACCTTCAGGGGGGGTGGGCCATCTTCCAAGGGCCTTTTTGATGTGTGAGGGGGTTTTGAATACCAGATTATCGGCAATGTGAGGGCAAGGACTGATTCCGTTCAACAGCCATCCCCCAGTGTCCTTGGTAAATATTTGTCAGATAAGTTTAAAAAAAAACAACCTAAATACATTATTAATGACTTTTTTATAGTAGCAGCTCAGTTAAACCTGAACCCATTGAACTGTACCTCAATTTACCTAATTTGTTTTTGCTACATCTTGCTTTGTGAAGGAAGAGGTAAATGATAACAGAAATAGCTTATATGGAGGAATTTAACATTTAAAAAACTAAACCATAATTTTTCAGAATATGATCTAGGATTTGTACAGATTCAGCCCCTTTTCCTCTTACTTGTACATGGACTTCATCAGCACTGTAGACTTCATCCAACAGATGTTTAGAGAACAAGTTCTATTTGCCAAAGACTGAAATAACTTACACTTTCAGTTTATGAATTAATTTCATATGTAAATTAAAAGTAATTACCCCTGAAGTAAAAAGACAAAGCAACTATTACCATCTCCACTTCCCATTTCCATTTCTCAAAATAGGAAACTAGGGCTTCGGAGAGGTTAAATGATGGCCTGAGGTCCTCTCATGCTACAGCTGGACTGAGGGGTGTCTGAGCTCCTGAACCCAGTGCTCTTTTCACTTCTTGTGAGCTCTTCCATGGAAACTACTATCTAAACTCCTGACTCGCATGTCACCAATAGGGAGCCACTCTTGTCACTATGTGTATAAGGAGAGGGCAGTAAACATTTTAGAAACACTTTCCAGTGCTGTTTAAAAGGAGGGGGGGGGGAGCATTTTCTGGTAAACATGAAGGTTTTATTAGAAAATATTATGAGTCAGAATACTTTACTCCCTAGTGTACTCATTTAGTCCAAATTTAAATCTAAGTATTTAGGATCTAAAATAGAAAAAGAAAAGAAAAAAGAAGGTATTTTTGACTATTTCTAACATCTTGAATAGAAATTTCCTGCATGAATTTCCTCAGTAGATGCTTGATGACTTATACCCCCCTGCAGAGCCCATCCCCACTGGGTGGTGGCAGAGAGGGCCCTTCTGCATAGGGGAGCTGGCATACCTGCCCAGAGAAACTAACACAAGAGATGGGGGAGGGGGAGGGGAGGGGGTGCAGTAGGGAGTAGCTGTAATTTCCCAAGAAGCCCAGCTGTCCTTCCCCTATATCTAGCCACTAACACTCCCCCTACCAATAATAAGTCACTTTGAGTGGTCTTTCTTCCTTACAATCAAATTTGCTCTGATTAAGACAATTATGCCAAGGGCCCCCTCAAGATGATTTGGATGGGAAAGGGTAGAGGGCTCTGTATGATCAGAAGTCCCGGGGAAAATTACAATGCAAGCAAGATTTGTCTCACATCCTTCCATCTCCCCATTGCCCTGGCTCACCTACTGCTTAGCCACTCCCCCCCATAGGGTCCCTATTCCCCCCCCACACACACAGTGATAGTTGCTCCTGAGAGGTCCTAACTGCTACACCTTCCTAGGCCTGCCTTTTTTGGAAAATGCCTCCAGCTTCAAAATTACCACTACAACTAGCTTTTCAGGTAGGTTTTAAGATTATCTGAGCAAGCTAACTCACCTTAAAATGAATTATTCCCAGAGGATACACAATTCAAAAGAGGATCTCAGCCTAAATGAAGCTTTAATTTGTGGGCCACGTTTCGGGTACTCACCCCTCACCAATAAGCTGAGGGCATGTGGCCCACAAGGGGTGGGCCAGGACAGATTATTGAGAGAGTGGGGTGGGGTGGGGATGTGATCGGTACCTCCTTTACCTGACTTTCAACCTAAGTGCACATCGGAGTCCCCCAGGAGCTTTAAAAACATACCACACTCTGGCCCCACACTCTGGAAGTTATTTAATTGATCTGGAGTGGCCAGCTCTGGTTTGGAGAGTTTTAAGACCTCCTTGGAGGAAAGGGGGTGGGGTATATGGGAATCCCCCTATATTTTTGCTGTATCATTTATGGAATCTAAAGCTTCTTTAAAAATAAAATAAAAACTATATGTATATTAATATATGTATTTTTAAAAAGCTCTAGGGTGCAGTTATGGAGCCAGACTCAGCAAGCCAAGTCCATGGGGCAGAGAAGCCACCTGGGAGCAAAGAAAGGACTGAACTTTGGTCACTCCTTGGGCTCAGAGCCACCACCAACTACCACGGTCTCAGAGTCTCTTGGTTCAATTAGTCGAGGGCCCTTTATATTCTTCTAGCTGTAACTGCAAAGGAATAGCAAGCAATTTCACAACTTGGTTGCTAAGCACACACACGGAAAAGCTGTGAACTCAAAGGCATAAAGCTTATGGGGGAAAGAGATTCTTTAGATGAGGCCTGGTGGGCTCTATCTTACACTTTGGTGTTGGCGATACGTGGAGCTGTGGCTTTGGGTTTCATGATGTATGTCGCTGATTCCATGCACTTTTAAAGAGCTGATTTTTGACATTTGCTGCCTTTTCTTCTGGGAATTGGGGGCACATCCACCTTCCTCTGGAAGGATGACCTTACTGAAGGGGCTGCTGGGCAGGGCCTCTGTGGCAGCTGCTGCCCTGTGCCCTGGTCTGGGGTCTGGGCTTTGGTCTACTGCAGGGTGGGGAGAAAGGTCTGGGAGAGTGACAGGGGAGAAAAACTCCTCTCTAGTTTGACTTCGGAAAACACAGGGGACGACCACGGCTTGCAGCAATTTGCTGTCTGCGTGGGGTTTTGTGCAGTATCTGCTCAGTATCAATCTGGTGAATGGCCAAAGAGTACAAAGAAATCATTGCATGGTAAACAAAGGCCAGGTTATATTGTCCCAGCTTTTGCCATGGTGAGGAACTATGTAGACACTCTCAACTCAGTTTAAGGAGATGCTAATCCCTTAAAGAGAAGTTACCCAGTCACTCTAGAAGCCATGGAACCAACTCTGCAATGTAGTTTCAAAAATAACTTCCACATGAAAAAAGAAAAGCATTCCATATTTAGAATTAACAGCGTCCTTAAATACATAATACCAAAACTGAAACCCTGAGAGCTTTAGTAAGTCTGTCTAAATCAGAAATTCTAGGATCAAACATCTATGAGAGGAGGCAAGAAACCAAATGGCATAGAGGCAAAAGAGAACCAAAATCCAGACTTCCTATTATGCATGGTTTTCAAGATGGCAAATAGCTAGTGAGGCTGACGTTTTTCCTTAGCTGCATGGGTGTTTTGGTGTCAGAGAATCAAGAGGAAGGAAGAGAGGCGAAAATCAGGAAAGATCTATTGAGTCAGGGAGAAATCTTCCTCCTCAATGCAGATGAAAAGGCCCAGGCCCCACACCACCGCCGGAGGGCCGCCCCACACCGAGCTGCCCCCGCGCTGGGCTGTCCCCTCCTGGCAGCTGGAGTCCCAGGTTCAGCGGCAGAGCAGGGCAGTGGGGGACAGCATTCTGCCAGTGCTGCTACCCCAAGGGCTTGGGCTATTAACTCCCAGGGCCTCCTGCGGCTGCCAAGCGGTAGCAGCAGCTTCACCCTCCTCCCTCCCGCTCCACCGCCTTCCAGGTTTAATAAGGGTTACATCATGGAGCAAGTATGCGGGGCAGCCTGAGAATCAAAGCCGTCACTGCAGCGGCTGGTTAACTGTAATGCTGCTGAAACCCATCCTTCCCACCCCCTCCGCTCTCCCCTCTCCCCACCCCAGCCCTCTGCTTTCCCTGCTATTAAGGCTAGCATTATTGGGGAGAGGAAAATCTGATCAAAACTGTCGACCGCCAACGGCAGATTTTCTATGGATTCTATAAAGGCCACCTTAACGGTTTCCCTAATTAATGGATGACATCTTTGGCTGAAGGAGAGGCGATGGATTCGACTCTGTCTTCGTCTTTGTTAACCTTCTAATTAACTTTCGCAGGTCACCCAGGTCTCCCAAACCTAAAAAGTGAAGAGGCCCATTGTGTGAGGAGCAGTAAACTTACTTTTTTTCTGCAGGGGTACTTAAAAGGGAGAACGCTTATAGGCCGAGAAAAATAACTCCATTTAAATGCTTTGTGGCTGCAGAGAATGCATAGGTTCCTCCCTTAGAAAATCATTGAAACAACTTTTATACCAATATTTCTATGCATCATAAAAACAAATTAGCAAAATGCATCAAAATCCAGCAGCACGTTCAAATTACCTTTTTTTGGGAATGCAGGCCACTGCAAGTCAACAAAAGGAGTTGGGTTTAGAGGGAAAATCGCAACTGCCAACAGCTACAGCCCTTATGGTGAGTGAGCACAAGGCAGGGCCAGGGACTCCTATCTCCAAGTGACCTTCCTGGGGAAACTTCCAAACATATTGCCCTTATTGAGGCTGAGGGTGAACTGCCTGGGGGGTCTGAAAACTATTAGCAAATGAGCAGCCTTTTTCTGAATAGAGTGGTCTTTGGGGGTTCGGAAATCTTTTAACGGTCTTGATGAAAAACAGAAACCACCGTGCAAAAGCCAGAAAGCAAGATGAAACCCCACTGTGATCAGCCAAATTGATAAACCAGAGTAATTTGTTAAAAAGCAAGACCAATTACTGGTGTAATTTTATTTTTGGTAGATTTGTCCAACTATGCAGAGAGCTGTCCCAGCTCATTGGCTCCTTTGAGGCCAATGTAAAGGAGATGCTGGCGGAGGAGCAGGTACTCAGCCTAGAGGGAAACCTAGACGAGGCTCTCGTAAAAGCAGGGCCTTGCTAAAAGGAAGCTCATCTGAGATATACCGAAAGGGGGGTGAGATTCCTAACTCAAGGACAACAGCAGCAGCTTATTATTGCTTTCTGATTATAAACAGACCCAGAGCCCATTGTAGAAAACAGCATATAAATACTGTTAATATTTTCATTTTGGCTTTCCATTCTTTTTTCTATGCACCTGGAAATTTTTACACAGACTAGATTTTTAATTCTTCTTTTTTTTCCTTTAATTCCATATCACAAGCATTTTTCTGAGTCATTAAAAATGGGAGCAAGATCCTTCAGTGGATACTTTTCAGGTCCTGCCCACACACTGAGATGGAAGATGGGGACAAATTTAGGGCATCTCTCTTCTGGAAAGTTGCCACTTGTGGAGAAACAAGTGATCACATAACTGATGTGGGAATTTAAAGTGCTACAACTTGTCATTATCTATCAAAATAACAAAAAGTGTATCCTTTGACTCAGCAATTCTTCTCTAGGAATTTTCCCTACAGATAAACTTACACATGTACCAAATGATATTGCACAAGGTTGTTCTTTGCAGCACTGTTCATAATAATAAATGAATGAAAACCATCTAAACATCCATCAATAGGGAATGGTTAAAGAAATATGGTACATCCATACAGTGGAATATTATGCAGTCATAAAAAATAGATGAGGATGTTCTTTAGGTATCAACTCTAAATAGCCTCCAAAATAGTCTGTTACGTATAAAACAAACAAACAATGACAAAAGGAGCAGAACAGTGTGTAAAGTATGCTACCATTTGTGCGGAAAGGAGAGGTTGAATAGTTATGACAATTCTCTTAATAGCAGTTATCTTTGCAGAAGAGAATTGAGTGGCTGAGGAACACCTATGGGAAACAGATTTCACTTCGACTTTTGTATTTTTTTTATTTTGTACTCTGTGAGTGCATTACCTATTCAAAAATTAAATCCATAAGTTCAAATTAAAAAAGAAAGGGTGCCATTTTCTAATCTGCTCTGTGAAAGCTCTGTACTATTCAAGGGTTGTGCATTTTGTAAAAGCATCCTGTTCATTTTTTTATACTAACTAGCTTAGTTTAGATGTCTCAAAAACCTGCCTAGATTAAAACTCCACTGGAATGGAAGGTAAACCATCACTCTCTCTATCTGAAATCTTTAAATGTTTTTTAATGAAAATAGAATAATTCATTCTGGGATTTAATTGTTCAAAATTAAATTCAACAAACTGTTCTCTATAAAACATTCACAGGTTTCATCAGCACATGCATTGGGACAAATGTTTTAGGACTTGGAACTATAGCACTATTTCTGAACATTTGAAATGTGCCAAAAAAGAGATAAATCTGATAAGATCTGGTGTTATGCAAATTCTTCTGTGTTCACATGAGTCTGATTTACTTTTATCAATCAATTTAAATGACTCACACTTCATGAGTTTTATTAAGTGATTGAACTAAAACCCAGGGCCAATATTATCCGTGCCTACCCTTCAGCCCCAATCTGTCAGAAGGCACTGGGACTTAGGTTGAACCATGTGAGATTAGTTTTAGTCCAGAAATGGTCCGAAAGCATCAATTTCATATGGTTCATGCTAATCTTTTCCATCATGGTGAGTTGTAGTCTGTAGCAGAGATTTTGTTAGTTGTCAGTCCAACATCCACGTCTTCCTTCTTCCCTGTTAGCAGAACTCCCATATAGTTCAGCTATCCAGCCTTAGGAAGGTGGTCAATCTCCATTTACCTAAACCATATACATGGGATTCCTATTTCCCTTGTGACGGATTTAGACTTGGGCATGTTCTGCAGTGCTAGGCCAATGAGACATAAGAAAAGACAGCTATGGGCTTCTGGGAAAGGTTTCTTTTCTTTCAGTGGACATTTTCTGCTCTGAAGGACTACCCAGAATTACAGCAACCACTTGCTACTACAAAAGGAGCAAGACTACAGACAAAATGGGCAAGCTAGGGTGATAGAGTAGGAAGCAGGAAGGGTCCTGAATTTCAGTGACAGTACTGAGCCACTATGCTAAGCAAGCCCATAATCCCCTGACCTTGAGACTCTAGTTATGGGAGGTAGTAATTTTCCTTATTGTTTAAACCGTTTTCAAGTGGTTTTCTGTTACAGTTCAAATAGGAAGAGATACTCTTGGCAAATATTTTCACCATTTGAATTGTTGTGAGGCCCAGATAGTATTTTATTCTATTATTTAAAAAAAATTTTTTTTATTAGAGCACTTGTAGATTTACAGAAACATCATGCAGAAAATACAAAGTTCCCAAATACCCCCACACAGTTTTCCTTATTTATTAACATTAGTAACTTAGCTGTAATTTATGAAACATTATAATTATGCTATTAACTTTAACTTTAGTCCACTGTTTACATTATGGTTCACTCTTTGTGTTGTAGAGTTTTATGTTTGTGTGTGTGTGTGTGTGTGTGACTTGTATACAACCGAAAATTTCCTTATTATCCCTTTTTGAATATACAATTCAGTGGTGTCAACTACATAAACAAAGTTGTACGATCATCCCCATCATCCATTGCTAACACTTTCCTATCACCCCATACAGAAATTCTATACCAATTAAACATTATCTCCCATTGCCCTCCCCAACCAGCCCCTGGAAACCTGTCTTCTAGTTTCTGACTTTTTGGATACGTATATTCCAATGATTTCATATAAGTGAGATCATAAAGTATTTGTATTTTTATGACTGGCTTATTTCACTCAACACAATGTCTTCAAAGTTTTTTTATGGCTGAATAATATTCCACTGTACATATATACCACAAGTTTTTTTATGGCTGAATAATATTCCACTGTACATATATACCACATTTTTTTTGTCCATTCATCAGTTGATGGACACTTAGGTTGCTTCCACCTTTTGGCAATTGTGAAAAATGCCACTAAGAACACCATTGTGCAAATATTGGTTTGAGACCCTGTTTCTACTCTTTGGGGCATATACCTAGAAGTGGGATTGCTGGGTTATGTGGCAATGCTATACTTAAATTTCTGAGGAACTGCCAAACTGTTTTCCACAGCGGCAGCACCATTTTACATTCCTACCAATGAGCAAGTGCTCTTATTTCTCTCCACGTCCTCTCCAACACGTTATTTTCCATTGTTTTAATAGTAGCCATTCTAGTGGGTGTGAAATGGTACTCCACAATGATTCTCATTGCCTTGATGACTAATGACTTTGAGCATCTTTTCATGTACTTATTGGTCATTTGTGTGTCTTCTTTGAAGAGATGTCTATTCAAGTCTTTTTCCCATTTTTAAATTGGATTATGTGTCTTTTTGTTGTGAACTTGTAGAAGTTCTTTACATATTCTGGATATTAAACCCTTATCTGAAATATGGTTTCCAAATGGTTTCTCCCATTCTGTAGATTGTCTTTTCACTTTCTTGATAAAGCCCTTTGATGCACAAAAGTTTTTAATTTTGATGAAGTCCCATTATCTGTTTCCTCTTTTGCTGCTTGTGCTTTTGGTGGAAAGTCTAAGAAACCACTACCTAACACAAGGTCCTAAAGGTCCTAAAGATGTTTCCTTATGTTTTCTTTGGGGAGTTTTATATTTTAGTTTTTATATTTAGGTCTTTGTCCATTTTGAGTTAATATTTGTATATAGTGTGAGGTAGGTGTCTACCTTTATTCCTTGTCAAAGATCTTGTCAAAGATAGTTGACAAAGGTTATGCGAGTTTATTTCTGATCTCTCAGTTCAATTCCATTGGTCTGTAAGTCTGTCCTTGTACCAATACCATGTCGTTTTGATTACTGTAGCTTTGTAATAAGTTTTAAAATCACGAAGTGTGAGTTCTCCAATCTTGTCCTTTTTCAAGGTAGTATTTTGTAAAAAGCTTCTCAAATGATTCTGTTGTTCTCCTCTGGTTAAGAGCTGTGTTTTAAATCATAAAAATAAATGCTTCTTCAACATCATTAGTCATCAGGGAAATGCAAATCAAAACCTCAATGAGATACCACTAAATATCCACTAGGGTGGTTATCATAAAAAAGATGAACAAGAGCAAATGTTGACAAGGATGTGGAGAAACTGGAACCCCTACATACTGCTGGTGGGTATGTGAAATGGTGCGGCTGCTTTGGAAAATAGTTTTACAGTCCCTCAAAAGTTAAACACAGAGTTACTATACCACCCAGCAATTCCTCTCCTACATATATGCCCAAGAGAACTGAAAACATGTCCACACAAAACTTAAAAACTTATACATGAAAGCTCATAGCAGAATTATTCATAATAGTCAAAAGTGAAAATATGCAATGTCTAGCAATTGAAAACAGATAAATCACACATGGTATATCCACATAGTGGAATATAATTTGGTCATAACAAGGAATGAAGTACTGATACTACTACAGATGGATGAACCTAGAGAACATAAAGCTAAGTGAAAGAAACCAGTCACAAAAGACCACATATTGTAGGATTCCATTCCTATAAAATATCCAGAACAGGCAAATGCATAGAGACAGAAAGTAGGTGAGTGGTTTCCAGGGGCTGAGGGGAGAAGGAAACGGGAAGTGACTGCTAATGGATACAGGGTTTCTTTTTCAGGAAATGAAAATGTTTTGGAATTGATAGTGCTGATGGATGTACAACTCTGTGAATATATTAAAAAGCACTGAATTGTACTCTTTAAAGAGTGAACTTTATGGTATGTGAGTTATATCTCAATAAAACTGTTATAAAATTAAAAAGAAATAAACACTTCCCATAATAATAATTGATTTAAGTGACCCAGAATTACTGTGCAACTAGGAGCCAAACTTCAAAAACCAATATGAACAGTTTGTTAAAAGAAAGACTATTTTTACTCTAATTAGATCTGCATTTGTGTAGCCATTTAAGGAAAATGAGTGAAGAGTCTATCTCCCAGCAGACTGTCAACTCCCTAGGGGCAGCACCCACATCTGTGTCTTAGTGCCAGCATTTCCAGATGGACTACATATATTACAGAATAAGTAAACGAATGAATGTTGATGCATCTTCTTACTGAGAACTCCTGGGGTTAGTCCCAAAAATAGGCCCCAGTTTACCTGTAAAATGATACTATCTTATAGGATAGAGGTGAGGATCAAGTGAAATAATGGAGCTAAAGCTTTGCACAGTTCCTGGCGTATAGTAAGGGTCAATTAAAGGCAGCTATTGCTGTTTTATTTTGTTATTATTATTTTTATCATTGTATTTTGGTGACTTATATCCACCTATCTCAAGAGATAAACGTTTCTTACCAGCTGACATGAGCAAATCTTGAACGATTATTCTTAAAATATTTATTTTTGTTCTTATTTTAAAATAGAAGGAAAAGAGATTAGCAAATTTCAGATTCTAAAAATGAAAATAGTTGAAAATTCAGATTCAATGATCATAAGATTTCCTAACAGTCTATCTGTACATGAAAAAGCTCAATTGAAATATAATATGAATAATTGAATTCTTATAAAGGATTTAGCCTTAAACACCATTTTTATAAAATTCTACTATTTTTTTTTCAATTGCTCCATTAAATTTAAAGTACCAAAGGCCTTTTAGATGGTCACCTTTCAGCCTACTAACGTGCTACTTACACGTTTTAAAATCATCTCCTCCTGCCCCTCCTTCCCCCTCCCTCTTCCCCACCCACCAACTTATAATAACATGTACCTTACTTGAGTGCAATAATTTTCACTTTGCATGATGTTTAACACATATTGTCTGGTAAGATGCAAACTGAGCCAGCAATTGTCTTAGGGGTGGGTAGGGTGTGCTGGAGGCCAAACTGTGGTCCTTACATCTCACGAAGAGAAAAACTTAGGTAAGTGATTTGGCCAACATCACGTAACTTGTTAACGGGACTTTAAAAGGAAAACCCAGGGCAGGCTGCCTGTTGTTCTGCACCTGAGGCCCCTCCAGCATATAATACATGGACAAATAATGGACACTTTGCCAACAAACAACTACAGTGAAACATCTCCCAATAGCTATGACCACAAATACTATGAAAAAGGACGAGCATAGGGAAAGTGGAAAGCACAAGGTTGAATTTCAAGTGTATTCTTCCAGGTTTCAATCCAGTTTTTTATCTTTTATATGGTCACAAGTTTCCATTAGATAAAATATGCTTCAATTAGATTTTGTGTTTGCTTTCGTGGGAAAAATACAATGGTGAGGGAAAAGTGGGGGAAGAAATGAGTAATAAGTGATTTGTGGGAAAGATTAGAAAATCTCTGTTAGAATCAATTCTGTGTATTCACACCAACCCCCTAACTATGGTCCAAGGCACCCCACAAAAATAGAGAGAACAGAGGGTAGTATAGCAATAAGAGTCTTCTAATCCGAAGAATTAATAGGGTTAGATATCACCAAACTGGGCTAGAAATAATGGATGGCAACCTCACCACTGCACATTATCCCTAGTATCAATTCCTTTTTCTTTGTTCACAATATCAGTGAAACCCACCCTCAAAGAGGAAGATTTCCTCCCAGTGTGAAAAAACTTCCTAACAACTAAGAGAGTTGAATGTTTTCTCTGCTGAAAGGTTACATCTTGTTTATGGGTTGGGTTCTTTTTTCAAAAAGTTCATGGAGAGAGGGGCCCCGTGGAGATGTAACCTTCTCTATTCCCCCAATTTAATCCCCTTTTTCTTTTCTTTCCCCTTTTACCCTTTCTTGTTTTTCTTTTTCCCCCCTCCCTGCCTCTTTTTTTCCCCACCTCCATTTCATTCTTCTAGTTTCTCCTTCTCTTCTCTTTTATCACCTCAATCTTTAGTAGTATATTGAATGTTTCTCACCAAAGTGAGAAAGTCTTGATTCTGAAAATCTAACTGCTCTGCTGGACAAGGATAACACAAAGGATAACACAGGTGGTCCAGCATCTCTTCTTCTATCCATCCATCAAACAAGTAAGCCGTATGTTTACCTAGAAACATTTTTCATAGAACTTGACTCATATACATGCAATTTACATATTAAACATTAAAGAATGTTCTGGATCTGCATAGGAGCTTTGAAGTCTCTTCTGCGTGTTAATTTCTCTCCTAATCCAGATACCACTGCTCTTTGTGACGTTAAAGAGAGGTCACTGAGCACTATCCTGATAACCTTTCCAGGAAGAACAATGGGATTCCATTGCAGAGGTATGTTTTTATTACCTTAACTTTTAGTGTTCTTTTTCTTTTCAAGAGAAGCCGGTGAAGTCCTAGGAGGTCTTAGCACTAATACTAATGTCTCTTCAGCTTAGTCAGTTGTTAACGCTCTGCAGAGAAATTTATCTGTGTTCACAAATTTACGCATTTCCCGTCTATGTCATTACTCCATTTTTCTGGCCTTTCTATGATTATGCAACTCAAAGAATCATAGCTCTTACAAATGAACTTGCCTCCTGATTTGGAATTCTAAGAGCTCTAACCACTGCTGACCTGTAAAGAAAGGAGAGGGATTTGAAAGAGGTAATAAAATGTAAGAGAATGAAGCTTTTGAAGCTATGTATTTGGCAAACAAATTACCAGCTTAAATTAGAAGCTGGGAAAATATTTTAGTTTTAGCAAAGCAGATTTATTATTTTTAATCTGCTAATAGATTGAAATTCATAAATTTTGGAAAAATTAATCTAAAATATTAGACTTTTTCATAACTTTATCAGATTACCTTAGTTGGTTACCACTTGGTGAGTTTTAATTTTGCTATCACGAAAACAAACTTTTTGAAACTGGAATGTCTTAATTTAAAGATGGTTTTATAAAGCATCAAAGCCTAGTCTTGTACACTGTGTATGGGGAAAGTTCATTTGTTTAGCATGAAATTTCCTCAAATATTTTAGGTTCTTGTTCTGTAAAAAGAATTTAAAGACAACTTATGTTCTGATTATAAAATTATTCTATGTATATTGTAGAAATTTTGGAAAAATGCGAAAGAGTACAAAGAAGAAAATAATTAATGATTCCATTATCCTGATGACCACTGTTAATATTTTCTTCCAGCCTCTTGACTAGGTACTTACTTTGGGATTCCTTTTTTAAACGTTCACTATTCTGCTTTAAATCAATAATATTTCATACTGAGGCATGTTACAATTTTCATGACAGGGGAGCAAAAAAGAAAAAAAATCAAGATAGAGTAACAGGGAGGCTGCAGGATTCTCTTGTCTCCCTTTCTTTCCCCTTGACTGCTTACACTGCTCTCCCATATCTTCCTCCCCAAGAAGCACTCCCCAAAATCCTCAAGTGGGACAAAGAAGCTTTTCCAAACCCGAGAAGCCTTACAAAGGAGCCTACTGCTATTCACTGTGAAGAAAATATCAACATTCTGTACGTGGATGGCTAGATAATATCTTTTTTTTTTTAAACATTTATTTATTTATTTATTTATTTATCCCCCCCTTGCTGCTTGTGTTTGCTGTGTCCATTTGCTGTGTGTTTTCTCTGTGTCTGCTTATCTCCCCCTTGCTGCGAGGTCTTGCTGCATCAGCCCACCGTGCCGCGCGGGCCGGCCTGCCCTCACAAGGAGGCCCTGGGAAGCGAACCCGGGGCCTCCCATATGGTAAATGGGAGCTCTATTGACTGAGCCACACCCGCTTCCTAGATAATATCTTTATTTTTACAATTTCATCATTACTTGTCCCTCTGCAATGCAGTAGTTGCACTCTTCTATCCAACTCTCTTCATATTTTTAGTTTAAGACACTGGCTGGATTTTGGCAAGCCTGAGTAAATGCAGCTGTCCAGGATAGCCTGCATCATTATGGCTTAGAACTTAGGGCAACTAAGCACATCATCTTTTCCTGTAATATTGTATTTAAGAGCACACTTACCACGATCTATCATAATAAAAGTAAGCACTAGATTATGAAAAGAGAACAGTCTGTGAGCCTCTTAGTGTCTCATTGGACCTATTTTTATTGAAGTCTCTGAGCATGATGTTATTGTGCCCCTTGATTGTGTTATCATTTTTTTTGAAAGAAATTATAACTCTGGCTTCTGTTTCCAGCACTTTAGTGGATTAGATACTCTGAATGACAACCTCAACTGGAACAACTAAAATACTGGATAAAATATTTTTAAAACATAATTTTAAATGCATCACATTTGTTGCACAAAAGGAAGGGGTTTCCAGATCCAATATATATATAGAGAGAGAAGTGAAAGCAGGAACACTGGTAGGCAAAGTTCCAAAGCCAGCTTTTACCCTGAGATTTTCTGTCAGATTCTGACGAGTCTAAATCTCAACTCCAAGATAATGCTTAGGGACTGTCCAAGGTGGGGAACTTGTTAGGAGAATCCTTGCATAAAGCTGAAACCACAGAGGATTATATCCTCAGTGTAAAGATAAATAAAATAATAAACCCTGCCCCAAAGAAGGTATCATAGGAAAAAAAATTTGCTTATTTTGAAGTTGATATTAGAAGACAAAAAAAAGTTGACTCCCCTAAGAATTTGGAATCACAACTAAGTCTCACACAGGTTTTTTATCTGAATTCATACTATGTATGTGGTCCAAAAAATTTTAAAACTCCAATAATAGAGTATTTCAATTTAAAAGGACCCCAGGTTGGTAGTACAAACAGATGGATAGACTGGCAAAAGCAAATGCAAATCTTCTCTGGATAAATTCAACTTCAACCTAGGTCTCAAAGAATTCTCACAAAATGCCAAGACAAATGACAAGTTTACAGAAGAAGAAGAAACATAAAACATGGGAGGAAATGTGACACCATAAGGTGAAGACTATGGGAAGCAAGCAGCAGATAGCAAAAATGATCCTTTAAAGACTTCTAATACTGAAACTATTAGTTACTGAGTATTTTATATGTTTAATGAAATAAAAGAGGAACTTGAAAATATTAGCAGAAAACAAGAGACTGTGGGAAGCGGGTGTGGCTCAATGGATAGAGCTCCCGTTTACCATATGGGAGGCCCCGGGTTCGCTTCCCGGGGCCTCCTTGTGAGGGCGGGCCGGCCCCCGCGTCCCGGTGGGCTGATGCAGCAGGACCTCACAACAGGAAGCAGGTGTGGCTCAATTGATAGAGCTCCCGTTTACCATGTGTGAGGCCCTGGTTTCGCTTCCTGGGGCCACCTTGTGAGGGCAGGCCAGCCCGCACGGCGCGGTGGGCTGATGCAGCGGGACCTCACAGCAAGGGGGAGATAAGCAGACACGGAGAAGACACACAGCGAATGGACACAGCAAGCACAAGCAGCAAGGGGTGGGGATAAATAAATAAATAAATAAATCTTTAAAAAAAAAAAAGAGAGACTGTAAGAAACATCTAAGCAGATTTGAAATAGAACCAAAGAATACATTGGTAAATGAAAAACAAAATGATGAATTTTTAATGGTGGGCTTAAAAATATGTTTAGATCCAGCAGAAGAGAGAATTAATGAACTGGAAAATAAAGTCAAGACTTTTTCCAGAATATAGTCCAGGGACAAAAAGATAGAAAATATGAAAGAGACAATAAGAGTTTAAGAATTCCTAATCAGAGCTCATAAAGGAAATAATAGAGTGGGGTGGAGAGAATTTCCCAAGACATAATAGCTCAGAAACTTTCCAAAATGGTAAAAAGACAACAATGCTCAGGTCCAGGGAGTCAAATAAGATGAATTAAAATAAGTCCACATCTAGACTCATGATTGTAAAAATGTAGAAATCCAAAGTAGAGAGAAAACCTTAAAAGTAGACAGACAGAAAAGATAGATCACCTACAAAGAAGCAGCAATTAAACTGGAGACTGATTTTTCAACAGCAACAATAAAAAACAAAAGGAGTAGATTTGGAATCATAACAGCATGCTGAGAGAAAATTGCTATGCATCTATAGTAAAATATCTTTCAAAAATGAGAAGAAAATACAGATATTTTGATTCAACCAAAAATTGAGAGACTTTACCACTGGCAGATCCTTACTAAAAAAAATTATAAAGGAGCAGAGGTGGCTCAAGCAATTAGGCACCTCCCTCCCACATGGGAGGCCCCAGGTTTGGTTCCTGGTGCCTTCTAAAAAAAAAGAAGAGGAGCAGACAGCAAGCACAAACAACGAGGGGGAGGAATAAATAAATCTTAAAAAAAAAAGAAAAGAAAATTATAAGGGATGCACTTCAGAAAGAAAGAAAATAATCCTGGATGGAAAGTTCAAAATGCAAGAAGCAATAAACAGCAAAGATATAGGTAAATATGTAGGAAATTTTAAGTACATTTTGATTGTATAAACAACAATAATATCTAGTTTGTGGGAATGTAGAATGTTGCAGCCACTGTGGAGGATGGTTTGGCTGTTCCTCAGGAAGGTAAGTATAGAATTGCCATATGGTCTGGCAATCCCACTACTAGGAATATACCAAAAAGAATTGAAAAGGAGACGATAAGCTAGAACTGGATCCCAGAACTAGAAAGGATAATAAAATTTAAAAATTTCTAAGATCTTCATATTGTTCAGGAGGAGAAAAGATATTGATTAAATTTGTTAAGGAAAATATTTAAAGAGCTAATTAACCACTAAATAAATAGACATACAAAGAATATAACTTCCAAACAAGTACAGAGATAAACATGGACTGAAAAGGGGGAAAAATCATCAATTAATGAAAAAAGAGGCAAAAAAGAACAGGAGTAAATAAGTAGAAATGTAAAGTATCTAAAAGGTGGTAATAATAAATTAAGTATACCAGTATTTACAATAAATATAAATGTACTAAAAACTCCACTTAAAACCCCAGCATGCTATTTTTGTGGATATTGACAAACATTGTAAAGTTGATATGGAAAGACATAACACCAAGAATAGCCCACATAATATTGAAAAGGAATAAAGTCAGAGGACTGACACTACCTGACTTGGACCTACTAGAAAGCTACAGTAATCAAGACAGTAGTGGTGCTGGTGAAACAATAGGCAAGTAGATCAATGGAACAGAATAGAAAGCACAGAAATAGACCTGTACTAAAACAGTCCATTGATCTTTGACAAAAGAGCAAAGGCAATCCAATGGAGAAAAGATAGTCTTTTCAATAGATGATGCTGGAACAAGTGGACATCCATCCATATGCAGAATATGAATCCAGACACAGATGTTACACTTTTCACAAAAATCAACTCAAATGGATCATAGAAACCTAAATGTAAAACACAAAACTGTAAAGCTTTTGAAAGATAACAGAAAATCTAGATTACCTTGGGTTTTGCAATGATGTTTTAGATACCACAGCAAAAGCACTATCCATGAAAGAAAAAAAATGGTAAGTTGGACTTCATTAAAATTTACAAGTTCTAGAGAAACAGATTTGTATGTGTAATGTATATATATATAATAAAGATAGCACCAATATAATTGGGGAAAAGCCATTTGTTAGTAGATGGTGTTGAGAACTCTAGATAATTAAATGGAAAAAGAAAAAAAAAAATAGTACCATATAGAATTCCTATCTAAACAAATATAAGAGTAGAATCCAAATGGATTAAATGTAAAAGTTGAAACTATAAAACTAATAGATGATAATGACTAAAAAGTGGGAAGAACTTCTTAAAACCCTTAAAGCACAAAACCTAAGGGGAAAAAATGTTGACTAATTTGATTACATAAAAAGTGAGGATTTTGTTCAATGAAAGACATTGTGGTCAATGTTAATAGACAGTTGACAGCCTGGGAAAACATATTGGCAATAGCGAAAACCAACAAGGTACTAATATCTCTAATATACAAGGGATACTTGCAAAAAAGACAGGAACCCCAATTGAAAAATGGGCAAAACATATGAACAGACAACTTATAGAAGAGCAAACTCAAATGTCTAATAAGCATATGAAAAGACATGCAAACTCATTATTATGTGAGAAATACACATTTAAAAAATTAAAACCTTTCTGATCAATATGGTGGAATGAGATGTTTCAGGGCTCCATCCCCACACAGAAAGTTTGAACAACCAGCAAGTGCCTAGGACCATGCTGAAACTGTTTCTTAGGGAAGACGGGACATCTGGAACCATGTTAACAGAAGAATTCCTAGAGCCACAGTGAATGTCCATGAGCAGAAAGGATCAAGGAGGCACCTATGCTTTGACCTGAAGCTATTCTCTAAACTCATTGTATGGAAAGGCCCTTGTTTTAGTTTGCTAGGCTGCTTAAAGCAGATACCATGAAATGTGTTAGCTTAAACAATGGGAACTTATTAGTTTACAATTTAAGGCTGTGAAAACGTCCAAATCAAGCCATCATCAAGACAATACTTTCTTGAGACTGGATGCCAGAGATTCCTAGATCCTCTGCCACATGGCAAGACACATGGTGGTGTCTACTAGCCCTTTCTTTCTCTTCCATGTTTTGTTGATTTCAGCGTCTTTGCATCTGTGGGTCCCTCTCTATCTCTCTCTCTCTCTGTCTCTCTGTCTCTCTCTCTCCCTCCCTCCTCATTCCATTTATAAAGGACTCCAGTAAGAGGATTAAGACCCATTCTGAATGAGGTAGGTAAGAGCTTAACTGAAAGTAGCCTCATCAAAAGATCTTATTTACAATGAGTCCATATACACAGGCATGGATTAGCTTTAAGAACATAATTTTCAGGAGTATATGCAGTTCCACACCAACACAGCCCTGAAGAGAGCACCTGCACAGATCAATCTGCAAATACTGGGGAAGGTGTTTTCCTTTTTTCCTCCTCCTCATCTTCCTCCTCCTCCTCCTTGTTCTCTTCCTCCTCCTCCTTCTTTTTTGTTAGCTCCTGGCATTTAAGGTAAACACTGTCATGTTGGGGGCAATGTCGAATGAATACAACTGTCATGGCCGTCTCTACCTCCTCCTCCTCCTCCTTCTTCTCCTTCTTCTTCTTCTTCTTCTTCTTCTTCTTCTTCTTCTTCTTCTTCTTAAAATAGCATATCCTGTTACTGTTCGCGCCACAATGTTCACGTGCG
>JAQZBX010019630.1:0-24815 GCA_029593785.1 Cabassous unicinctus | reverse complement strand
CTGCTCTGGGCCTCCATTTTTCAATTTGGACATACCTCCTTCTTTGAGGGCTCCAGGGACCAGAAGTTGACAAAGGCAGGCAGTTTCCTGGTATGAACCTGAGACAACAGTGGTGAAAAGTTTCTACAAGATCAAATCAATACAGTGTGCTGGTTGAGAGCTTGGCCTTTGGAGTCATTCAGAACTGAATTCACATCTTACCTGTTTCACTTAGTGGCAGTGTGATTTTTGAGCAAGTCGCTTAATGTCTCTGAGCCTTGGTTTTCTCATCTGAAAACAGAGCTAAGGATACACTCTGACCAAGGTGAGGGAGAGAAAGGTGAGGGAGGGACCCAGGGAATTATGGGCTGGTCCAGACTCACCACTTTCAACCCTCTCCCTTGCCATCGTGGACAGATCGTGCCCACCTATGAGCGGATGATCGTGTTCCGACTGGGCCGCATCCGCACCCTCCAGGGGCCTGGCATGGTCGTGCTCCTGCCCTTCATTGATTCCTTTCAGAGGGTGGATATGAGGACGCGTGCCTTCAATGTCCCGCCCTGCAAGGTGAGGGGCTTCCCGCCTCCTCTGCACAAAGGGAGTGGGGGCTCACGCAGAGTGTATTGTGGGTACCAGGGCCTTGGCCTGCCAGTAGCCGACTGGGAAGGGAGGGAAGATGAGATCAGAAGATGGCAAACAGAGGCTGGGAGGACATCCTTGCTCCACACACCTAACCCCATGCACTTGGGGATGCCAAGCTGGGTGGTCCTAGTGGGTCCCAGTGGGCCTGACTTCCCTGCAGCCCCAGCCTCTTGGCCTGGCCCCTGACTCTCTCCTCTTTCGTGGCTTCCCGCAACAGCTGGCGTCTAAGGATGGGGCGGTGCTGTCCGTGGGGGCCGACGTCCAGTTCCGCATCTGGGACCCGGTGCTGTCGGTGATGACTGTGAAGGACCTGAACACGGCCACACGTATGACGGCCCAGAATGCCATGACCAAGGCCCTGCTCAAGAGGCCGCTGCGGGAGATCCAGATGGAGAAGCTCAAGATCAGCGACCAGCTCCTGGTAGGCACCCAGCTGGCCCTCCTCATGGGGTGAGGCTTGGCCGCTGGGCCCTGTGCCTGGCTCTACCTGTCGGGTCACCTTGAGCAAAGCACCAGATTCCTCTGGGCCTCAGTGAACCGTATATCCGATGACTGTACTAACTTTTGAAGAGCCAGCGAGACAGTGGGTGGGACTGTGCTTTGAGGGATGGCAGGTGGGCACAAAGCCCAGCAATCTTAGGCAAACATGTTGCTGAGAAGTGAAGGGGCTCTAAGAGGAGGAAGTAGCTTGGTCAGAAATTCTTGGGGCCTTGGCTGTTACTGCTGAGGTTTTCACCTTCAGTGCTTTGCTGGGCCCAGTGCTTGCCATGACAACAGTGGGCCTCAGGGGCCCTGTGTACTCCCTGTGCCCTGGGTGTGACTCATCTGGGACAGGCAGCGGAGTGAGAAGAGGAGGGGTCTTTCCCGGCACAGCCATGTCCTGGGCATTTGCATTTTAGTGCTTTCATTTTCTTTGTTCTGAACATTTGGACCCTTTTCTTGCCTCTCCTCCAAGTGTGTGAGAATTTATCTACACTGGAAACCTTGAACCCTTTCTGCAACAAGATAGGGCAGAAATAAATGCACTTGCTGCGGCCTGTCTCCTATGTTTATACCCTCCTTCCCGAAAGGGAAATGTGGATGGAATTCCCCTCATTTTCCTTGGCTCCACTTTTCCCAGGAGGAAGAGTGGGGTAAATGCTAGTCTTGGAGGTCCCAATCCCTTCAGGACGTAAATTATCAAACAACCAGCCAGGTGGCATTCCTGAGAAAATATTCATGATAGTAATAATAGCTCTCATAGTTTACAAAGTCCTTTTACCTGCCCCTGGGTATCTCAGCTTTATGTTTTTGTTGCAAGAGGGCAGGTATTACTTGCTTAATTTTGGAGGGAGGGAACGGAGGTTTAGGAAAGTACTTGACTGGCCTCTAAGGTATGGTCAAGGGCAGAGCCCAGGCCAGAGCACCAGACCACCTGACAGCCCACCCATCCACCCAGTCCAGTGCTTTATTGAACAACTCAGATAACAGGTTAATACAGCAGTTTTTATTTGTGAAAGCACACTCCATTTTAATTCCCCTTAAGAAGAGAAAATTGATCTCGGCCTCCTTGCACCTTGCTTTGTCATGAGAGGGGCAGTTTGGGGAAAATCAGTCCCACACTGGGATGTTAGAGTCATTCAGTGCCCATCACCCAGACAGAGTTGGTTGGCACCCAGTAGTGTGGGGTCAGTGCCTGTGGTTAAACTTGCATTTCAGGATTAGAGTTTAGGCACAGGTGTCGCACTCTGGCTCCCTCTTTTGCCTGCTTTGCATCTGAAGGGACTGCAGACTCCCCACCTCTCCCCCAGGCCCCTCCTTAGGGGCTTAGCCCTTCCTCTGGGGTTGGCTGCTTCATCTTCACTGCCCCAGCTGCCCTCCCCACCCCGCACTCCCACTCTGCAGCAGGCCTTGCCCCTTAATCTTCAGGAGAAAAACTCTAGGACAAGAGCTTTCTCTTTCAGCTTCCTCCCAGCTTCATCCCTCAACCTCATCTACTTCTGGACTACTTTTCCTGCCTCTTTGGCAGCATCCCACTTCCTTTGTCTGAGGCTCATCTCTGTACTAGCAGTGCTCTGGGCCCACCTCCTCAGGGCAGGACAGCTCCCTCCCTTGCTTGTAGTCTTCTCCTTCCTTGGTTTGTCTTCATCATCATCTTCATTTTCATCTTCCTCCCCCCTCCACCCTTTTCTCTTCCTCCTCCTCTCTCTCTCCGGCTCTCCTTTCTGCATAGAAACATGCTTCCCCTTGGCCCCAGTTCTTTCATGCCTCCCCTCCCATCCTTAGCCTAGGCTTCCTCCAGGCCCGAGACAGCTCCAGTGTCATGGTAACCTCCCATGTGCTGGTCCAGTAGGCACTTCACAGCCTTCCGTACTTTACCTTGGGGCAGCATTTGACTCTGTGGACCCCTCTCTCTCCAGATCCGCTGCTTCCCTCATCTTCTGTTATTCCACACTCCAGCTTTCCTGCCTTCCTCCACGGTTCTCCCTGACTAGTCTTCAGTCTCCTGCCCATCACTTTCCAGACACCGTGGGCGTCTTCTCATCTATGACCTCCCTGTGACCATCCATCCCGGAGCTTTTGGCTGCCCCTGGACACTAGTTATTCAAAGCACTCTGCTCCAGGCCCGACTCTCTCCTGTGCCCTGGACAGTTGACTGTCCACAGACACCTCAAGCTTTACACATTAGAGAAGAAAGTCCTCATTCCTCTCTCCCCGCCCCCCACAATCTGGGTCTCCCCCGTGTATCCTCTGTAGGTAGATGCCCACACTCAAGACCCATTCAGAAGCCTACACTGGAAACTGGGCATGCCCCAACCCCTCTGACTCCCCCACTCCAACTGCTGCCCCACATCCAGGCTGCTGATAAGCTGAATGCTTCTACTACCCAGTCTTGCACTTCCAAGTGTATCTCGGCTTCACAGCCACCACCCTGCCTTACACCGGAGCAGCCTTATTCTTTGCCTTCAATTTGCAATGATGTCTTACCTGCTCTTCCTGCCCCCTCCCATCCCAGTCCACACAGCAGTCAGGAGGACCCTTTCCAAAGAGCAACTGCTCTGTTGCCTCCGGCTTAAACTCTCTCTGGGGCTCCTTGTTCCCACAGAATAAATCCTAATTAGCAGGAGCAGCCCTGCCTCTTACCCCTCAGCTATCTCCAGGCTCCCACCCACATTTAAATATGCCAGGTTCTCCTGTCTGGATTTTTACACAGGCCGGTCTCTCTTCCCTTCTGCCCCTTCACCTCCTCCCAGCATCACTTCCGCTCCCTGCTCCAGGCCCTCCTTGACACTCCAGTTGGGACAGACCCCTCCCCTCGTGCTCACAGCCTCCTTCCTGGCTTAGCATTTACCACAGCTGGGGTGAATTACCCGCTGCCTGTGCTCCCAAGCTGGGAGCTTTTCGAGGACAGATGTGGTACCTCACCTTGCTTGGCCATCCCAGCCTGCTCAGAGTGGGTGCTTAGGAAAGGTTTGTTGAATGAGTTCCTTCTCTCCCACGCTCTCCTCCAGCTGGAGATTAATGACGTGACCAGGGCCTGGGGGCTGGAGGTGGACCGCGTGGAGCTGGCAGTGGAGTCTGTGCTCCAGCCGCCCCAGGAAGGCCCAGCCGGGCACAGCCTGGACAGCACCCTCCAGCAGCTGGCCCTCCACTTCCTGGGAGGAGGCATGTCCTCAGTGGCAGGAGGTGCCCCGTCCCTGGGGCCAGGTGAGGAGCCTGGGGAGTCAGGTAGAGGAGGGGAAACTTTTCTCCATGTACTTGGAATGAAAGGGGGACTGAAAAATGTGGGGGGGTGCGGGTGGGATGAGGAGGGAGGTTATGGGAGGATGGTGCTAGTCAGGGTGTCTCAAGCCCATCCAGCACCTTTCTGCAAGACAGAAAAAGGCATCTGCTCTGGGCCTGTGCAGCCCACACCAGGGCCCTCAGCTGGTGAGCAGAGCACAGTGCCGGCCGGATTTGGCCATTTGTTCCCTTAACCAAGTGCCCTTGTTCAGTGCACAGCTTGCGTGGCTGTTCAGGCAGCCCTGATGCTAGAGCTGCCCAGGGCTAAGGCAGTGAGAAGAGCCTAGATGTCTGTGAGTATGTGGAGCCCTTTGTGAGCCCCCATGGGAGGAAGCGACAGGGCGCAGAAGGATAGCTGCAGTGACTTAGAAACAGGGTGAGGGGATTAAGGCTAAAAACTCAGGGGAGCTTTCTGCACGGACGAGGAAGTTGAACGAGTTGAATGAGGCTTGAAGGGGATAAAGAGGGAACTACCACACAAAGGTGCGGAGGCCACAGTGATCCCGACCTTCGCAGCACCTTGACCTGCGCTCCCTCCTCTCTGCCTCCCTCCCCCACCCTGTTGGCCACCCCCAGCAGACACCTTGGAGATGGTGAGCGAAGTTGAGCAGCCTGCCCCACACATCAGTGCTGGGCCCAGCCCGAAGCAGCAGCCTGTGGCCGAGGGGCTGCTGACTGCTCTGCAGCCCTTCCTGTCTGAGGCCCTGGTCTGCCAGGTTGGGGCCTGCTACCAGTTCAACGTTGTCCTACCCAGTGGCACCCAGAGCACCTACTTCCTGGACCTCACCACAGGTGCGGCTCCCTCCCTGCCCTCTTCTTCCCACCCAAGTTGCTTGTAGGTTTGCCACCCGCCACCCCCCACCTCCCCCCAAAGAAAATACCTGTAGCTCCTGCCAGTAGTTTGGAGTGGATGCTCAGCACCCTGGGGCTCAGACACCATTTCCAGACTCTGATTACCCAGGCCCTGGCCTCCCGCCACCAGCAGGACAGCTGAGCTGGCCAGGATTCCTACTTCAAGAGCCCTACCTGTGTTGCAAGCCTACTGCATCCAGGCTCCATGCTAAGCCCTTTTCATGCTTTATCTCACTTCTTCTCGCTATGAGTCTATAATTTAGGGATTATCATCATCCCTGTTTCACAGATTGGGAAACTGAGGCTCTCAGCTGCCACACAGTCATTAGGACTTGAGCCCAGGGTATTAGAACCTGAACTTTTTTTTTTTTTTAATTAGAGAAGTTGTGGGTTTACAGAAAAATCATGCATAGAATACAGGGTTCCTAGATACTATCCTATTTTTAACACCTTGTATTGGTGTGGTACATTTGTTAGAAATGATGAAAGCACCTTTTTATAATTGTACTATTAACTATAGTATTTGGTTTAACTTAGGGTTTACTGTTTGTGTTATGCAGTTCCTTGGATTTTTAAAAAAATTGTTAGTCTAGTAACAGATATACAACCTACCATTTCTCTTTTTAACCACATTCAAATACATACATCAGGGCTGTTAATTATATTCACTATGTTGTGCTACCATATCACTGTCCAATCTAAAACATTTCCATCATCCCAAATAGAAACTTTTAAAAATAGAAATGTTTTAAGCCTCAGCTTCCCATTCCCTAACCCGACCCCATCCCTTGGTAACCTGTATTTTAGATTCTGGCTCTGTGAGTTTGCCTATTCTAGATATGTCGTTATCAGTGAGATCATACAATATTTGTCCTTTTGTATCTGGCTTATTTCACTCAACATGATGTCTTCAAGGTTCATCCTTGTTGCAGGTATCAGGACTTCATTCCTTGTTAATGCCAAATAATATTCCACATTTTGTTTATCCATTCATTGGTTGATGAACACTTGGGTTGCTTCCATCTTTTGGCAGTTGTGAATAATGCCACCGTGAACATCAGTGCACATATCTGTTCCAGTCCCTGCTTTCAGTTCTTTTAGGTAAATAACTAGAAGTGGGATTGCCAGGTCATATGGTAATTCTATACTTAACTTTCTGAGGAACTGCCAAACCGTTTTCCACAGTGGCTGCACCATTTTACATTTCCTCCTGCAATGATTGAGTGTTCCTGTTTCTCCATATCCTTTCCAGAACCTGAACTCTTTAACCATTACTCTACATGATAATCCTCCAGTCTCAGAAATTCTGAAATGGTAACATTTATGTAATCTAAGTATCTTTAAAAATAAAAATGAAAAAAAAATAAATTCTGAAGTGGAGGGAGGATTTGATATAGTTAGATAAGATTCATTTTACAGAGTAGGAAAATCAAGGACCTAAGAGAACAAAATGTCAGCAGAGGAATCCGCTCTCTCCCTAATGCTCCGTTTTCTTTTCCTGCACAGGGCGAGGGAAGGTAGGACACGGGGTGCCTGACAGCACCCCTGATGTGCTGGTGGAGATGGCCGAGGCAGACCTGCAGGCCCTGCTGTGCAGGGAGCTGCGGCCCCTGGGGGCCTACATGAGTGGGCGGCTGAAGGTGAAGGGAGACCTGGCCGTGGCCATGAAGCTGGAAGCTGTCCTCAGGGCCCTGAAGTAGCAGCCTTGGCTGGCTGCCCATAGCCCAGCTCTGAGCCTGGCACCAAGCCAGGAGGGCCTCTTGGAGGCGGAGACGTTGGTGCTGCACCTTGGAGAGCTGAGGTCCTAAGGCATTTCAGGCCCAGCCAGGAGCCAATGGATGGAGGCTGCGAGACACCAGAGGCCAAGAGACTAAGTCAGATGCCCTACCCTTCTTGCCTACAGGGGTTCTCTGAACAAGCCTTTACCTACCCCCAGCCCTGAGCTGGGTACACCATACGGGAGACAGAAGGAAGGGGCTGGGCCTGCTCTGCTCGGCTGCCCGGCTGGAGAGGCAGAACCCACAGAAATGGCGCAACAGCAGCTGGCTTGATTCCTGTGGGGGGGGACCAAAGCGTGAGGCTTGGGCTCTGAATCCTGGGAGAGCTTCAAAGGGAGGAAGGAGAGAGGGAGAGAGGGTGGGGGGAGGGAGGAGAGGGAAGGCAGCCACCAGGGAAAGGTGGTTACTTAGCGGGAGGGGCCTGGGGGTCAGGGCTGGGCCTGCCTTCGGGGCTGCTGTCCAGGCCCAGGCTAAGGGTGTGTGGGCGGGGAGGGAGTGGGGCCTGCTACTCCCCTGGCCCCGCTCCTGAATATGTCTTGACCTTGACTCCTCCACCAGCTCTGTTTGCATGTGTGATGATCTGGGGCCCAAGGTAGCATGAAATGGAGCCCTGCTGTTTCCTGTGCTTCTCACCTGAGGTTTGATAATCTCAAAAAGAAATAAACGTGATATTTATAATGCATAAGAGAGAAGGTGTAGGGGCTAAGGGAGGGCTGGGAGGGTTCAGGAGGCAATGCCCCTGCTGCCGGCCCAGGCGGGGACCAGCCAGAAGACTGCCACAGGCCCTCACGGTGCTCTCAAATCACCTGTTGTGAGTGCCCCTTCTGAGTTGTCTCAAAGCCCCTGGAGGCAGGAGGGCAAGGCAACTATAAACACTAAACACAAGTGATTTCAGATGGATCCTAAAGAGAGAAGTGGGGATAGAGGCTTACTAGGAAAGAGGAGCATGAGCAGGTCAGAGCCGGGCCCCCAAACACATTAACCTAATTAAGAGTGGGCTGGGGGCTTGGGCTGTGACCCACCTCTCCAGCTAAAGGGGAGGAAACAGGCAGCCGGGCCTGGCCCCAGGCCCTGCCCCAAGAGCCCAGCTGGGCTTTCTGCTCCAGGCTAAACCCCCATGACCTCAGAGAAGGGGCCCTCCAGCTTCTCCAGTCCAAAGAAATGAAGAGGCTTGGGGGTGGGTGGAGAATCTGAGTAATGAGCCTCCCCTCTGAGGCATAAGCTTAGCTTGTCTTGTCGCACCAGGCCTAACCCCCTCAGGGCCCTTTCCCTGTCTCTTGGGTCCAGGCTCAGTCCAGTTTGTCCCTCTGCCCCTACCAGGGCCCTACACTGCCTCGGCCCTCTTCCTGTATGTCCTCTAGGAGCACCTCCCTAACACCCACATAGACCCCTACCACCTTCAGGTTTCAGCCCCAGGCGCCCTCCCTGGAGTTACCTGAGCTCCTGCCTGTTGCACCTGCTGCTGCCCTCTCTCCAACCACCTGGAGAAGCCTCTCCTGGGTCCTCTAAGGCTTCCAGCTGGGATTGTCCATTCAGAAGCCTTTTCTCCAGTCTCCACTGGCCGCACTCCCATCACCTTGTTGCCTGGTGGAACAGGGCAGCACGCTCATTCCCCACTGCCTGTTAATGCCCCTAGTGGATGGGCCTGCCTTCATCCATGCCTTCCCTCCATCACTACTACACATGGCAAAGAATTAGTGGGGAAGCCTCAGGCGTCTTCCCCAGGAAAGCTGCACCTTTGCCCTTTGCCAAAAGCTGGCACGCCCTGGTGAAGGGGGGAGGGGGTGCGTAGTGGCAGTGGATTGACAAGATGACAATTTAGGGGAAAGAACGACATAACATTTAGGGGAAACGGAATCTTCTGGACCTCTGTGTGGGTGGAAAGCAGGGCCTGCCTGTCAACCAGTAATACCCCGCCCCTGAGGGGAGCTCCATCCTTGGGGGGCCAACACTCCAGGAAAGGGGGCTCACAGGCTCAAGGGCTATAGACGACTAGGCAGGCCCTGCAGGTCACTGAGGGCTGCTGTGGAGAGGAGGTAAGTCGGAGGGGACACCTAAGGGAGGGGAGGGAGGACACGGGGCATCCTAAGAAGTGGGAGAGGGAGGACACAGGGGCCCCTTACGGTGTGGGGGGAGGGGCAGGGCTGTGTGCCCATCAGAGAAGGCTGCCCTGAGGAGGTGAGGCTTCAGACTCACCATGAGAGAGGAAGATGGGAAGATCAGTGGGCAGAGCAGAAAGCCTCTGTGAGGGCCCAACAGAAGAGGCAGCTGGCACTTGTGATGGGGGGGATTGACACCTATAGCATCAGGGGGAAGGGTGTAGGGATTTTTGAGGGGGAGATAAAAATAGTGACCACTATTATATGCCCCATATGTCTCTGTACTGGACGAGACAATTCCTAAACTGCATATTTTCTCTCAAGATAATCTGGTGAATAATGGTTGGTTTGTTTGTTTGTTTTTTAAAGATTGATTTACTTTTTTATCCATTTTTAACACCCCCACCCCCACCCTTGCTGTTTTGTGTCCATTCGCTGGGCAGTTCTCTGTCCGTTTCCTGCCCTCTCTTCTCATCCTTCTCCTCCTGTCTTCACCGGGATTCGATCCTGGGAACCTCCGACGTGGGAGAGAGGAATGCTGCCACTTGTGCCACCTTAGTTCTTGGTTTTTCGGCGAGTCTCGTCTTGGCTCTCCCTTGTGTCACTCTCTTGTTACGTCATCATCTTGCTGTGTGTGGCGCACCCACTCGCGGGCCCTGACGGCCCGTGAGCCTTCTATATATATATATTTTTTTTTCCCGGGGATTGAACCCAGGTCCCTCTATATGGGAGACAGACGCCCAACCATTTGAGCCACGTCTGCCCCCCTGAATAATGGTTTTTTAAAATGGTAGTTGTATTATGTTAGTAAAACAATATGATTTTGATGTTTTAAAATAACTTTTAAATATTTAAATTTTTGAATCACTAATAATTCACATGGTCCAAACATTTTATAATGTCTTTTTTTTTTGAGGTATGGGGGGCCGGGGATTGAACCTGGGACTTCGTGTGTGAGAAGCTGGCACTCAACCACTGAGCCACATCGGCTTCCCTGACTTGGTTTTTTTGTTTGTTTTGCTTGTTTTTTTTCGGAGGCACCAGGAACCAAACCCTGGACCTCCCATGTAGGAAGCAGGTGCTCAACCGCTTGAGCCACGCCTGCTCCCCCAAACATTTTAAAAGATTAAAAAGGTGTACTGAGAAAACTGTTTTTCATACTCCTGACTCCATCCACATACCTCCCATACCTTCCTCCAAATGGGTGTTCCCTGCTATTAGTTTCTTGGCTGCTATTCTTGAAGATTTTTTGAAATGCATATACAAGAAAATCCAAATATATATACTCATTTTTCTTCTCTTCCTTTTTTTCCCTTTTTACACAAATGACCACAAAGCAAACAATGTTTCGCGACTTGCTTTGTCCACTTAACAGTACATCTTGAAGGCCTTTCCCTATTAGCACATGCAAACTATTCTCATTTTTTGTGGTCATAAATGGGTGGTGGGGGGGAGGGGATTTCTAAAGGATGAAAAGGGAATGGGGTCCTCAGCCCTGTTGGAGGGATCAGCCTTGGATGGAAGGAGTGGGTGCCACACCCTGGAGAAGGGAGGGAGAAAATAAAGATGCAGGTAAACGTGGGTAAGGGTGGAAATGCATTTTTAATCTGCACCTGTAGCCGTCTGGAAGTTTGATGTAATTATGAATTCCAAAAATATAATTGGATCATGCTTGTAAACTAATGTTAATCTGGGCATGATTAGGTTATGATTAGGGCGTTGACTGGGCCACGTCAGTAGGGCGTTGAGCCCCAACCTTGGTGGGTGGGGAATAAAATATAAAAGGCATCACAAAGAATAGAGTTGCAGCAGTTTTGATGCTGGAGTTTTGATGTTGGAGAGAAGGCCCCAGGAGAAGAGAAGCGAGCCACTCGCCTGATAGTCTACAGCTGACCTTGTGGTGGAAACAGAGGCGCTAAGCTCGGAGAGAAACAAAGCCATGGGAAGAGAGGAACCCAAGAAGCCTGAATCCTGGCAAACATCGGCAGCTGTCTTGCTCCAACATGTGGCAATAGAATTTGGTGAGGGAAGAAACTTATGCTTTATGGCCTGGTAACTGTGGACTTCTACCCCAAATAAATATCCTTTATAAAGACCAACCCATTTCTGGTATTTCACATTAGCACCCCTTTGGCTGACGAAGACAGCACCCATCTCCTGCCTAGCAAGTAGGGGGTCTCGGGAATGTTTATTAGCTAACAATTGCAAGGGAAAGAAGTGCTGTTGGTCACTCAGGCCTCTGTGGGAACTCCAGGCCCAAACCATGAAGTGAGATTGACAAGGGGGCTGGGAACTGGGGAGATTTGTCTGTGTATTGGAGGGGTAGAGGCTGGGGGGAGAACATTTTGGCTCTCTCTGGAGGTGGTTCTTGATTCCAGTTCTGGGCCAAATGGATGGAGCCAACAATTCTGGACAGTGAGTCTTTAGTGATGACCACAGGCAGCGTCTTCAAGGCTGGAGAGGGGAAGCTGGGAGTGCTCCATGGCACGGCAAGGCAGAGCTGGAGGATCATCCAAGGGAACCTTAGAGTGCAGAGATGGAAGGCAGCAGGAGATTACTGATCTGCCCACCTCATCTCACGGGTAGGAAGGCTGAGGCCCAGAGAGTGGCTTCCCAGAGGGAGCAGGCCACAGAGCTGGGCCTGGGACCCAGTGTGGTGGCTCCCAGCCCCCAACTCTTCTACCACATCAGCTGGGGACTGTGGGGAGGTGAGACTGACTTGGAATAAAGAAGGTCTCCAGATCCTGGGGCTTCCTGTTGCTCTGCCAAGCCTGACTCCACTGTATGGGGGTGAGGCCTGTGGGGTGCAGCAGAGAGGTGGGTAGCTCCCCATCCCCTGGGCCCCAGGTTTTCCCCCACTCAGCCAGGAAGGAAAGAGAGCTGTGAGCTGCTTCTCCTGGCCTGGCACTCCAGCTCACTGTCACTGAATTTCCAGAGCTGGACAGACTGCTATAGAGTAGGCACCCTGCAGCTGGATTTTTAAATTAATTTATTGAGAAAGAGGAAGGAATCAATTAGATTTGTTGAGGAAGTTGGAGAGAGAGGGAGACAGAGAGGGACAGAGAGAAAAGGAGAGAGACAGAGACAAAGACTGGATGATGAACAAGGAGAGACAAAACAACAGAAAGTCAAGGGTTGGGGAGAGAGAGTAGAAGCTAGAGGAGCAGAGAGAGGCAGAGCTGGAGAGCCAAGCGGGACCACAGACAAGAGAGGCAGAGTGGGGGAGGAAGGCAAGGGGGTCTCAGAGTTGTTCTAGGGTCAAGGGACACTGCCCCACTCCCCCATTCGGGCTCCATGCCAACCTTGAGCTTGGTGCTGGGGCTGAGAGAGAAAAGCGCTCCCCAAGTCTCCTTGCTCGCATCTGGGCCCTGTCGGTGCCCCAACCGCTGTGCCTGCCACAGAGGTGAGATGAAGCCATGTGGGTCCTCTGGAGGGGGGCCCAGTCATCCCTGAGGACGAGGAGAAGCCCAGGGAGGGCACCTGTACAGCCTTGACTTCCCGTTCCCGACGGGAGCCCGAGGCCCAGGCATGAGCCTGTGGCACCATCTTGTGGCTATTTGCAGAATAGCTGGTTTCATCGTCACGGATTAGCTTTCAAAGGCTAGCAAGAGTCAGAGGGCATGAGGGTGAAGAGGAGCCAGAGCCTGAACCCTGGCCGGGAATGTTCACCTTGGCTGACCGTTCCCATACGCACTCACGCACAGCATCCCTGTGTGGGCTTGGTGGGGGGAGGTGGGAGAGAGCTGTAGGGGGAGGAGGGAAGAGGGGCTGAGCAGGAGAAACAGGGAGGTCACCTAGCATGACCAAGAAACTGCAGACCATGGGGTTCAATCTGACAAACGGGGTCCTTCCTAGGATTAGGTCTTTTTACTTTTGGAGACTTCTTCCCATATCTTATCAAATATTAAAATAAATTCCTACATTAAAGATAAAATAACATGCGGTTGTTTTTGCAATTTGCCTTGGAGATTATTTGGCTCTGAGTAATTCATTTATGACATATTAACCATGATTTCTCAGCAGTCTTGGGCACTCATTTGCATTCTTCAAGTGCTCGCAGAGTCTAAAAAAAAATCTAATCCTCAAATTCTTTTCAAATATAATGAAATTCTTATGAACACTACATTTAATAATTAAAGATGTTGACATAAAATTAATGACATCAATTAAAAATCAGTGGCATTTTGTAGATATATGATTAAACATTTACTAATTTGATTTCTTTTATTAATTTATTTTTATTTTGGAGCCAAGGCATTTTTATAGGTTTTAAACATTTATGAAGTTCCGTGAAAAGTTGGAGGACTCTGGGCACTGTGCTGTTTGGGTCTACCTTACATGAAAGATAAGTGGCCCTGATGACACCTACCCCATAGGAGAGCTATAACGAGTAAAAATGAGATAATGTATGAAAGCACTTAGCACAGTATCCAGTAAATTTTAAGCATTCAGTAGAAGGGAGTGTTTGTTATTAAATATGCCTGCACATACACACTCACATATCCATTCATTAGTTCATTCAAAAAAATTCAAAAAAATGTTATTGGGTACCCACCGTGCACTAGGCAAGCCAAAGTGCTGAGGGTACAGCAGCGGACACAACCAAGCAAGACCCCTGTGCCCGTGGAATTTATATTCTAGCTGCAAGAGCCAGCCATAAACAATAAACGTTAAAAATAAGCAAGTCGTGCTGGGTGTTAGAAGGCAGCAAGTGCCTTGGGAGAGAGCCTGGCTTGTTCCGGGACAGCAAGGAGGCCTGTGGGGCTGGGGTGGAGGCGGGGAGAGTGGGAGGAGATGAGGCCAGAGGGGAAATGAATTGTGAGGACTCTGTACGAGATGGGGGCCACTGGAGAATTCCGAGGACAGGGATGGCAGGATCTGCCTCACATTTCCAAAAGATGTTCCCTTGATAATAGACTGCATATAAAAGCAGGGAGACCCATTAGGGAACTGCTGCAGTAATCCAGGCAAGAGATGATAGTGGAAGCAGGGCAGGTGATTAGGAGGGGTTGGATCTGGTTATATGCACTCTGAAGTTTGTATTTCAAAATAATTATAGATTCACAGGAGCTTGCAAAGGAATGTACAGGTAAGTCCCATGCATCTCTTCTAGCGACTCCTTCACACCAACATCCCAATGACAGTACAATATTAAAACCAAGAAATTGACATTGGCACAATCCATAGGACTTATTCTGATTCCGTCAGTTTTACAGGTACTCCTGTGTGTGTGTCTAGCTCTACACAGTTTTGAACCCATGTGCAGCCTTGTGTAACCATCACCACAGGACTCACGTAGGTTTCCCTTTCACAGCCACACACTCCCTCTCCTCCCCCCCCCAATCCTAACCCTGAAACCACCCATCTGTTCTCCAGCTCTAGAACTGCTATTTCATGATTGTCGCATAAATGGAATCATGCAGTATGCATCCTTTTGAGATTGGCTTGTTTCACTCAGCACGATTTCCTTGCAGTTCATCCGAGTTGTTGAGTGCATCAATAGTTCACTCCTTTTTATTGCTGAGTGGTATTCCATGGTGTGGATACAACTACTCACCAATCAGGAGGCATATTGATCATTTCCAGTTTTTTGGCTATTACAAACAAAGCTGCTGTGGACATTTGTATCCTCTGTGAAAAAAAAAAAATCTTCATTTTTCAGGGATAAATTCCCAAGAGTGCAATCGCTGGGTTGTATGGTAAGTACAGTTTTAGTTTGGAAAGGATCTGGTTATCTTTTGAGGCATGAGCCGACTGGATTACCTGACAGATTGCATGTGGGGCGTGAGAGAAAAGAGAGGAGTCGAGGGTGTCGCCCAGGTTTTAAATGAGCCAATACTCTTAGAACGGTGCCTGGACATAGTAAGGGCTCAACACCAGCTCCACAACTGGCAAGTAATATAACACCAACTATGGGGAAATGAGAAAATCCATGAGACACTGTAAACCACGGACATTGCCCTAGAAGGCAGCAGGAGTCACTGAAAGTGAAATAGGGGAGAGTTCCACTTCTTTTTAGGGTGTAGGAAGCCACATGAGACCCTCACTCCCGTTCTAATAACAAAAAAAAAAAGGAGCCAGATAATTGCAAAGCCCATCGGAGGAGAGCTCAAGTCACAAGGCAACCAAGAGAACTTAATTACAGAGTGACCAGCCCCTCCGAGGAAAAACAGGACACAACTGTTTTGTCTTTGGCAGAGCACGGAGGACGGAAGGGAGTTTGCGCTTACTCAGAAGCTCCATTCCGCAGGTCTTGGTCCCTGGGTGTGCAGGACAAACACCAGAGGCAGAGCCGGAGGCCGGAGAGAGCCCCCTGGTGGCGCAGGCCTGCAAGAGGCGATCGGCTGCTGCTGGAGGACAGGCAGGAAACACCGCGCGCTTCGCCTCACGGAGGACTGTTGTAGCAAACAAAGCCACTAGGGAACGGGCGGCAAAATCTCTGGTCCCAGGGTTGCTAGAGGAGAGCTAGAAACAAAGAGACCCACTGCTTCCGGGGAAAGATAGAAGTCAAAGCCGCTTGCCCCTGTGGGAGGAAAGGCTCTCCAGTCCAAGACCTACCACAGATCCAAGGCTCTGGGGCCAGGGGTGGGAACACTGCGAGGGCGTGCTCCTGGCGTCCCAGGGACACAGGCTCTGTTAAGGCCGGGCCAGGACAGCTGAGAAACAAAATACCCTGCCCCCACCACAAGCCCAGCACCCAGAAATGAGCAACAGCTGCCCACCACCAGGGGAGGAGCGAGAGTCTGGAGGGAGACCTCCTCTGGGGGGCAGCAGGGAGGAGCTGCTGAAAGCCGGGGGTGGGGCAGCGCCAGGGAGCAAAGCCCCCCCGCCCCCGCAACCTCCACCTTTCTACAAGAAACCCGCTCTAAATACAAAGACACAGATAGGCTAAAGGTAAAAGAAGGAAAAAAAACACACTATGCAAACACTAACTGAAAGTAAATTCCAATGTCTATATTACTATCAGACAAGGCAGACTTCAGACCAGGGAATATTTCCAGGATTAAAGAGAGGTAATGCATAATGATAAAGGGGTCAGTTCATCCAGAGGACATAACAACTCTAAATATGTATGCTCGAAACAGAGCCTCTGAAACAAAATACTGAAACGATGGAACTGAACGGAGAACTAGACAAAACCACTCTGCTCTCAATAATTGATAGAACAAATCGAAAATCAGTAAGGATATGGAGAACATGAATAACACTATTAACCAATTTAGCCTGATGGACATTTCTAGGACACTCCACCCAGCCGCAGCAGAATATACATTCTTTTCACATGCACATGGATCATTCATCAAGTTAGACCATACTCTGGGCCATATAACAAATCTAACATTTTTTTAAAAAGCTGAAATCATACAAAGCATGTTTTCTGATCATTATGAAATTAAACTGTAAATCAGAAACAGAAATATATCTGGAAAATCCCCAAATATTTTGAAACTAAGCAACACATTTTTAAATAACTCATGGTCCAAAGAAGAAATCATAAGCATAATTAGAAATGTTTTAATTAACTGAAAATAAAAATGCAACATATCAAAATTTGTGGGACAGTTAAAAATAGTGCTTATAGAGAAATTTATAACATTAAGTTTGTATATTAAAAAATATAGGAGATAATCCTTGTGACTTTGGTTAGATAAAACACAAAAAGGACAAACCATAAAAGAAAAAAACTGATAAATCGGCTCTCACCAAAATTAAAAACGTCTGCTCTTCAAAAGGTGCTAGTAAGAAAATAAAAAGACCAACCAGAGACTGAAAGGAAATATTTGCAAAACACACATCTGATAAGGAACTTGTATGTAGCATAAAGAACTCTTCCAACTCAATAAGAAGATAAACAAACCAATTAAAAATGAGCAAAGAATTTGAACAGAAACTTCATCAAAGGAGAGATGTGATGGCAAATAAGCACATGAACAGATGCCCAATATCATTAGTCATTAGGGAAATGAAAAGTAAAGCCACAATGAAAAACCACTCCATGCCTACTAGAATGGCTTAAAAGAAAAAAGTACTAAGTGCTGGTGGACATGTGAAGTAATAGCCCCTTTGGAAAACTATCTGGCTGTTTCTTATAAAGTTAAACACACACATATCATAGGACTCAGCAACCCTATTCCTAGATATCTACCCTGGAAAAATGAAAACGTGTGCCCACAAAAAAGACACATGAATGTTTACAGGAGTTTTATTCATAATGGCCCCAAATCTGGAAACAAACCAACATTCATCTACAGGTAAATGGGAAAACAAACTGTGGTACATCCATGCAATGGAATATGACTCATCAATAAAAAGGAACAAACTACCGATGCATGTGACAACCTGGATGGATCTCAAAAGCAATGTGGTAAGTGAAAGAAGACGGATACAAAAGCTACATAATGTATGATTCCATTTATCTGACATTCTGGAAAAGGCAAAACTATAGGGACTGAAAGCGGATCAGTGGCTGCCAGGGGCTGGGGGTGAGGGGTAGGGAATGGACTATAAATGGGCATGAGAGAACTTTTTAGGGTGATGGAATTACTCTGTGGGGTAGTTACATGATTGCACATATTTGTCAGAACTCATCAAACTGCATGGTGAATTTCTCTTGAGTGCAAATTATTCCTCATAAATCTGTATTATATAAAAAAAGTGGAAGAGACAATGGCTGTGAGTCAAAAATGAGATGGGAAATCTGTACATGTGCATGATTGTTCCATAAGTTTACAACTTCTGTCATAAAAATATATTTAAAAAATAATAATAGGGTAGGTTGGGGGCAAAATACACCAAATGTAACATAACAACAACAGTTAAGTACTAAGATTTTGATGATATTCTTTCATAATTTGTAACAAATATGTCACAACAATGCAAAGTGTTGGTGGTGGGCTGATGTATGGGAGCCCTGTATGATGTTATGCTTGTTTGCTTTGTAAGTTCACAACTTTTACCATACACTTATTGTTTATGTATGTTCAGGTATAAATGATATAAAAATAATAATAATATAGGGTGGGTTGGGGGGAAAATACACCAAATGTAAGATACTTTGGTTGGTAGTAATATTTTGAGGATGCTCTCTAATGATTAGTTAAAAATGTTTCACAACAATACAAGGTATTGGTGGTAGGGTGAGGTATGAGAGCCCTGCATGATGTTATGTGTGTTTGTTTTGTGAGTTCACAACTATTACTATGCACTTATTGTTTATGTATGTTTATGCATGAGTGATATACTTCAATAAATTTCAAAAAATGAGATGGCTTTTATTGTACAGAGTTTCTTTTTAGAGTGATAGAAAAGTTTTGCTAATGGATAGTGGTGATGGTAGCACAACATTGTGAATGTAATTAACAGCCCTGAATTATATATTTGAATGTGGTTAAGAGGGGAAATATTAGGTTGTATATATGTTATTAGAATAAAAAAATCTTAAAAAGCCATAGGACTGTACATCACAAACAAGGAGCCCTACTGTAATCATGGACAATAGTTAATAGTACAATTATAATAATATTCTTTCATCACTTATAACAAATATACCACACTAATGTAAGGAATTAATAATCGAGGCAGTAAATGGAAACTCTATGTTTTCTGCATGACTTTTCTATAAACCTATAACTTTCTCCAATATTAAAGAAATGAGATGGCATTTGATGTCACATAACCTAGAAGTCTTGGAGAAATAGAGTTCTGTTCTCCATGGGTGGCTCCCAAGTGCAAGGACAGTCTGTGCCCAGGCTAAGAAGCCAAGCCCCCCGCTCTTGTCTGTCACGGGTGCACTGCCAGCTGGATCAAGTCCTTTGACTCCATCCTAGGAACTCAGAGCACCGCAGACACTCTCCCCAAGTTTTTTTTGAGGTACTGCAGACACTGCCCCCAGTTTTATTGAGGTACGTGTGCTGATGCAACCGAGAGAGATTTCTCCCAGGATTTGATTATTTAACAAGATGTTATCTAGCACTGCACTGGGGTGGCAGAGAATGTGAACTACTGGGAGAAAAAAAACACTTAAGAATTTCTCAAAAAGGTAAAGTAATGACGTATTATCAACCTAACAGGATATTCCAGGTAACCACACGTATCCAGCAAACAGCAATAATTCTAGCTGTAGCTGTTGTATTTTTGTGAGTTTTGCACACCTGCTCCATTTTATCTCTCTGCATCCTGAGAGGAGCACTTAGGACCATACAAAGTGGACATTGTGTCCACATTGCCAGGACCCAGATATGGAGCCCTAGTTCTGCCTAGCAGAGATCTGGGGTACACACTGGGTGTTGGACAATTCTGGGCAACATTGGCTGCATTAGACAACACATAAGATGGGATTCCATTTGCTGGTATTTTATCCAGGACTTTTGTATTGAAAGCCAGGAGGAAAATTTGTCCGTGATTACCTTTGCGAGGGTGGTGGAGTAGGATGGCTGTTTTTGTCATATGTTGGTGTCGGGATTGTGCTGAATTCATAAAATCAATTCAGAAGCATAACATCAATTCGAAATTTTCCTCATATGCTAACATAGAAATTGCCTTTTCCTCCAGTTTGAAATAACCCATACTAAAATTCTCCAGGTTTGGTGTCTTTTTTAGAGAAGGCAACTTATAAATATTTTTCTGTCATCATTGGTCTTTTCATGTTTTCTACAGATTGAGTCAATTTTGGCAATTTATAAATATATTCCTAGAAAATTATTTGATGTTGAAATGTATCAATTTATAAGTGTGGAGTTGTAGGTGCTATTTTATGAGATTTCAAAACTCATCTCCACGGCTGTGTTAATACTCCTTTTTCAATCCTATATTTTGTATAATCATGTCCCTTGAGTAGACTAGCTGATGGTTTATTTTAATTTGCTCCTACCCACCACCCTCCCTAGCTGAAAAGAACTAAGTAGGAATTACACTACTCCTAGGAAGAATTACGCTTCTCACCTCGACACTTTCTGAGCTGCTGTTTGCAGGAGCGATCATTCTAGAGAGCTGGCAGAGGAAAGAGATCAAAGTTTGAAAGTGCTCTGACCACATTGCAATGCACAGACGTGTGGCTTTTTGTTAGGCCCGGATGCCTTTGAGGATCTGGTGGAAGCCATGCCCCTACCTCCAGAAACGTGCCTGCGTTTGAGTCCTGGGGAAATTACTTAACCTCTCTGTGGCTCAGTTTCCCCGACTGGGAATAATAACCATGATCTCACAATGCCATTGTAAGGATTAAATGTGTTAACATGTGTATGGCGTTTAGAGAGGCTGGTACATGGCTAAGAGTTCAAGATGCTCACTGTTATTGTTGTTGAAGGAATTCCCCTGCTGGGTCCTCTCCATTCCCTACCCTTAGGAGGTACCTGTGCTTCCACACCCCAAGGGCCAGATCTGAGGTTGCTCCTGTGAACTGCAGTGCACTGAGGGGACGATGCGAGGAGGGTGCAGGTGAGTAGTTAGGGAGCAGGTGGTGAAGCAGGCAGAGGAAAAAGGTTAGGAGAGCTTACCCCAGCCTGGGGAGATGGGGCCGGGTGGCTCTGCTAGCGGCAAGGACCGTGCCCCGCTCCTGGCAGGGCCCTGGGGAGCTGCTGAACCCCGAGGGACCTAGCTGTGCCCTGGTCCTTGTGCCTGAGCTTTGCAGGAGGCAGAGCCACCCACCCTTGGGGATTCAGGTGACTGATGGGGACTGAGGACCACCAGGCCCTCTCTGATGTTCTGGGCCTTTTAAGGCCTCGAGGGTGGGGGGGATATGACAGAGGACATTGGATAGGAGTGGGGGTGCTCAAAGCAGATTAAATTTGGTTTTAAGAAATTTGAAAAAGGAAAAAGCTATTTCACATAACCAGGGTCAATGAGGACCAAAATCCTTAAAGCTTCCCGTATATTGAAAGCTTTTTCAGGACTTTCTCATTGTCTTCTCAGAAAGTTCTCCTGGGATTTCCAGGGTGACCTCTGTCACTGCACGCTTGGGCCGTGGTTCCGGCCGGTCTCCTGACCCTTGCCCACGAGGCTTTGGCGAGGTTCCTGGCCCATGGGCAGCCTCTCATTCTCCCTGACCAGCTGGTGCCAACCCTGCCAGGTGTGCAGGACTCCACCTGCAGGACCCAAACTGGGGGCTGCCAGGGAGGTTTGTGGTGCGGGGGTGAGGATTGCTGCAGGTATAGTGTGTGCCCAGACACAGACGTGGTGAGGAGGGGCCCAGGAGGCCGGCCCCTGTGAGTGACCAGGGGGCTCAGAAGACATGGGTAGGCACCCAAGCGGGCCGTGGGCTCTCGTCTTGACCACCAAGCGGAGGAGGTGCCGGGTGGGATCTGGGCAGTGGGGGCCCCAGGCAAGGCTGGAGGGTAGACGCTGTCAACCTCACTCTGTCCTGGAAGCACTAAAGGTATCCAGCTGGTCCCTGCTAGCCTGTGGGGCAAGTGTCAAGGGGTGAGCAGTGGCCCGTGGGCCAGCGTGGCATGCAAGGAATCAGGCTGAGAGCCCTCCAGAGCAGAGGAGAGTCAGACTGAGAGTCCTCCAGAGCAGAGGGGAGTTGGGGTAGTGAGTCGGATCCCCTGGGCTTCCTCTGCCCCCAGGGTTAAACTTGAGATGCTTTATTTTCACAAAATCTGTCACTACTCTTACAGGTTCCCTACCTGGCCAAGAAGTCTGTTAAAGCGCTCTCTTAAACACCATTTCTGTGGATTAAGAAGCAACTCCTTTAAAAGGCAGACAGGACGTTGGGCCAGCTCTCTGCCATTCACATCTTAGTTAGTCAGGCTTCTCAAAAAAAGAAGGGAGGCAGGAGGGGTGATATTTTAGCCTGGGGCCTGACGGGGAGAGAGCTGCTGCCCTGGGTAGGGGGCACAGTGTGGCGCTAGAGGCATCTGGGCCTGGGGAGGGGCCGTGGCCAAGGCTGTGGCCGAGGCTGTGGCCAGGACAGGTGCTCGGCTAAGGTGGGATGTGGGTCTGAGCTAGTCCCAGCACCTGACTTTGTTGACAGCCCCACCCCCATCCTGCTCGGCCCACCCCTTCCTGCGCTGCCCCGCCCCACGCGGCCTGCGGCTAGGCCTCCGCTGTCTTCATCTGTAAGCCTTTTTCAAGGGTCCAGGCCTTGCCCCTGACTTGGGGTCTTAGGCCCCTGCTTCAGGCCTCTGTCTCTGCACACACGTTCTCCCCAAGCTGGACGATGCACCAGGCCCACCCTGGGGCACAGCCTCTAGCAGTCTCTCCACTGAGGACAGGGAGGGAGGCTGGACCGGTGACCCTGAGGCTCTTTCCGGCCCAGTTTGATTCAGATGTGTTGGCACAGACCCTCTCCATCTGTGAGCCCTGGAGGGAGGTGCTGGGTCAGGAATGGAGTTGGGTTGCCCATCATACCTGCCCCATACGGGGGGCTGAGGAGGGCATCTCAGTGCCTCACCCCTTCTCCTGGGGTATGTACAGGCTGCCCCCAGGAGGCCCTGATGGGTGCCAAGTGCCAAGCTCCACACAGGCATTGCCATGAGCCAGGAGGGTCCCCTGGTCATGGTCCCCTTGTCAACACCAGGCAAACCCGCTAGTGTTTCATCAGAACTTGACTTCTAAGGAGAACCCTTGTTTACAGGGGTCCTGCTCTTCCCAGCTTTCTCTTCCCACTGTGGGGTCCTGCTCACCCTGTCCCTCTAACCCCCTCCAGTGCCGGACAGCCCCACCCACCCCAAGGAGCCCTGGGATGGGCCTGGTACTCTGCACACTCTTACTCTGCGTATGGATGGGCAGGACCTGGGACCCCCCTTGCTTCCCCATGGCAGGGCTAGGGGAGGGGAAGGGCCGGGTGAGGTCACCTGGCAGGTCCATGTTTGATGGGAGAAGGGCAGGCCTATAGGAAAGGGGTGCTTAAGAGAACGCTTCCAGGGATTTAAGCTGGCTCCTAAAGGAAGGGGCTAGGACAGGAAGGTATGTTCAGTGCCCCACCCCACCCTCCTCCCAGTTTGTAACAAGCTTCTTTTTGGAGAAGCTGCCCCCTTCTCTCCCCTTCCTGGCCAGAGGCCCTCCCTACAGAGAAGCTCTGCTATTCCCCAAGCTGGGAAGCTGCCTGACCTCAGAGCCCACGTGACTTTGCTTTGAACGCTCACAGGCATCCTCCTTTCCCGCTGGGTCGTGAGCTCCTGAGTCCAGGAACTGTGCGGATTCTCTGGTGTGAGCTGAGCTTCAGCACAGGGCCTGGCCTTCAGCAGGTGCTCAGTATGTGATGAAGGGAAAAGGTGACAAGCGGATGGTGGAATGGCTGAGAGAGCAGGAAGTGTGTGGGAGTGAGGCTGCAGGCAAGTTCAAGAAGGAAGGAGGGGGCTGGGGCCAACCCACCCCCACCCTGGATTGGGGACCTCCCTGCCACAGTAGGATGTGGTCTTCTTCCCATGCAGTGGGAAACCCACCGGGTTTCCCCAATGGGCTATGATGCCTCACGGTCAAGTTGCGGTTCTGGAAAGGGCTGGTGGTTGCCCTTTCCTCATTTTTCCAGCGGAAGGATGAAGCCACAGGACATCCCCTGAGCCCAAGCTAGCTCTGGCTAGCCCAGCTGGCAGATCACATGCAGATCAAAAGAGTAAAAAAACCTTGTTTTATTCAGCCCAAACCTGGGCAATCTTGCTCTGTGGTATGGCCAAAATATAAAAATTTTAAAAACCAACAACCAACAAAACAAAGCTTTAGAGAAAAGTTAAGTACAAAGATGGGCCTGACATCTGGAATCCCTGTGGTTTCGGTCCACATCCGCTCCCTGAGGTCCAAAGGGAGGGATGCCCCTGGCGTCCAGCTTCCCCTGCCTGTGGGTTTGGGGGGCTGGGCTCCTTGGGCCAGGTTTGTCCTGGCAGGAGGCTGCTTGGGGATCAGGGCCTGCTTTGGGAAACGGAGAGATTGGCCATCTGTCCACCCGCTCGGAGATCAGGATCTAAGGGAAAAGAAAAGATGGCAGGTCAACCGCAGGTGGTGGGGTGGGCACCCCTCCCTCACTGAACTGCCAGCAGAAACCCCCTGCAGGCTCTGCAGCTGGGGTCTCCCCTTCCAGAGCCCACATCTCATGGCACATGCCTCCATTTCCCTTCATTATTTAGGTTCAGGGGAAATGGGCCTGGAAGGGGAACTCTGGGGAGCTCACATGGCGGCTTCCATGGACCCTCACCCTCTGTGGCATGCTCTCAGCATGCCCCTCCCCATGCCCTGAGCCCCAGACTGTTTTCTCTGCCATTAGCAGAACTGCTACTGTCTGGAAATACTCTTTCTTGTTATTTTCTAATTCAGTGCTTTAAAAGAAAAAGAAAAAAGCCTCCTTTTTCCTCTTCAGAAACACGATGGAAACCCACAGGCGTCAGGCCCATGGCCTTTCTGGGAAAGCTCCGTCTGCTTCCTGTGCGCACTGGCCCGGCTGCCTGCCTGCGGTCAGGGTCACAGAGACGCTCCAACAAACCCCCCTCGCTCAGACCCGAGCCCTTTCCAAGCACTTATGTAAAGGGCTCAGAAGAAAGGGCCGCTGCCTCCCGTGCCGCCCGCAGGCCCCCGGGGAGCTGAGAGGCTGCGGCAGTTTCTCCTGCCTCCTCTCCTGAGGGACCTGGTGGCTGCTCACGGCAACGCCTGGGAAACTGGGTGCTGTCTCCATCTACCTTTTCCAGCAGCAGGCGGGGCCAGGGGCTCCCTGCTTCCCTTACTCCCTCTTTTCTCTCCATCTGCCCTTCCTTTCTTCTTCCTTCGCCCTCCCTTC
>JAQZBX010019629.1:0-33651 GCA_029593785.1 Cabassous unicinctus | reverse complement strand
GGATCAGGGATGGGGGGTGCATGGGAAGAAGTGCACCTGAACATACATGAAAGGCATATAAAATTGTTCAGATGCTCACGGGGCATGGTCACAGTGGGTAGAGAACCACTCAATAAATGAGAGAATACTGAATTTCAATCCATTAATGTTTAATGTTATTACTATAAAAGCATTACTTTCTTCATCCATTTTATCCTTTGGATTTCTGCTGTCATATTTTACTATTGTCTGTGTATTTACTCTTTAAATTACCTTTACTAATAATCTTCATTTCTATACTCTTCTCCATGTCTCTCCCTTGTTTTTTCCTTTCAGGCTGTAGCACTCCCTTTAGTATCCGTAGTAAATCTACTCTTTTGCTAACACACTCTCTCAATTTTTGTTTGTGAAGTGTATAAACTCACCCTCATTTTTGAAGGACAGTATTGCTGGATAAAGAATTGTTGGCTGGCAGTTTTTCTCTTTCATACCTTAAATACATCATACCACTGCCTTCTTACCGCCATGGTTTCTAATGAGAGATTGGTATTTAGTATTATTGAGGTTCCCTTGTATGTGATGCTTTGCTTTTCTCTTGCTACTTTCAGAATCCTCTCTTTAGTTTAGTATTTGTCATTCTGAATAGTAGGTGTCTCAGAGTTGGTCTATTGGATGTATTCTGTTCGAGTGCATTGTCCTTCTTGGATATCGATATGTATGTCTTTCATAAGAGTTAGGAAGTTTTTGGTAATTCATTCCTCAAATATTCTTTCTGCCCTTTTTCTGTTCTCTTCTCCTTCTGGGACACTGATAACACATATATTTGTGTGTTTTGTGTTATCTATCAATTCCCTGAGGACCTGTTCCATTTTTTTCCATTCTTTTCTCTTTCTCTTCTCCTGCTTATTCAAGTTCAGATGCTTGGTCCTCCAATTCACTAATTATGTCCTCATCCAATTCGCATCTGCTGTAATATGCCTCTAATGTACTTTTAATCTCATCCATTGTCTTTCATTCCCATATCCTCTGTAACTTTTCTCTTCTGAATTTCAAATTTTCCTTTATGTTCATCTGGTGTCTTTTTTTTTTTTTAGTGCCTCGGTCCAGGGATTTAACCCAGGACCTTGTATATGAGAAGCTGGTGCTCGGCCACTGAAACTCATCAGCTCCCCTGAGTTGTTCTTTTCATTTGTTTGCTTGTTTGTTTGTTTGTTTGTTTGTTTAGAAGGCACCAGGAACCAAACATGGGACCTCCCATGTGGGAATCAGGTGCTCAACCACTTGAGCCACATCTGCTCCCCTCCAGTGTCTTCTTAATATTAATCTCTTTAGCCATATTTTCCTTCAACTCCTTGAATTGATTTAGGAGATTTGTGTGATTATCATTGATTAATTGTCTTAAATCCTGTATTTCATCAGGATTTTTGGTTTGTTCCTTTGGCTGGGCTATCTCTTCCTGTTTTTTAGTATGGCTTGTAATTTTTTGCTGCTGTCTAGACACCTTATTATGCTGATGAATTTACTCTGATGTTCCAGTTCTCTCTCTTGCCTAGTGGTTTTATCTCACAGCTCTTCTTTGATTTTTAGTCCAACTTATTCTGTCTTTAAAATTGCCCAGCTTAAGTTATCAAATTGGGCCAGGGACCTACTAATGTGGCTCAGAGCAAATCCAAGAAGTAGGACAAGACTCCAAAAGCATTTTTATGCAGTTTCCCTGGCTGCTAGCAGATAGTCCTGTTTGGTGTCTCTTACCACGGAGATATCTCTTTCAACCTCCACATGTCTGTGATTCTGGTCTGGCTAGAGCCGAGATTTGAAGGGGGCTCTGCTGGCCAAACTTACTGAAGAGAAGACACTCTACCCTCCACCAGACCTTCCCTCTTCCCAGAGCATAAGATGTAATTTCTGCACACAGTTGGCTGCAGTGAGCCATGGGTTTTATCCAGGCTATTCACCTTGAGTTTGGGTGATGGATGTTGTTTCTAGTCACAGGAGCTAGTAACTCACAGTTTTCATTTCAGCTTCTTCATCTCTCTTTCCCTCACCCTCCTGGACAATGCAGAACACCCTCCTGGTCTGCAGATCCCCTGTTCCTTGGACAGTTTTTGGCCTTCATCCTTTGTTTTTGTAAGACAGTTAAGCCCTGCCAACCTACTCCAATGGTGTCTTCCCAGAAATCTAGCTCCTAAATCAAGCAAATACTTTTTCAAGTGCCTCCTGTGTTTCTGGTCTGAGCTTAGCTTGGAAATATGGTGGTGAACAAGAAGAGCCTGCTGGAGGAAGTTTCAGTGAATAGGGGAAGAAATGGAAATGGGAAAAAATGTCCATTTTGCAGGATATAGTAGTGGCACACGTTGCTCATTTCTTTCCACTATTGTTTTCCCTTCTTTAAAGTTAATAGGTTTTCATCTGGCCAAATAGGTGCCAGGAATAAAGACTTTATTTATCAGCCTTCCTTGTAGCTAGATAGGGTCAAATGACCAATTTCTGCCAAAGTATGTAACCTAAAGCATCATGTGACAGTTTCTGGGAACTTCTTTAAAATAGTTATTTTGCTTCATTTTCTTTCTTTATTCTTCTTTTCTCAATCATGCTGCTTGGAACTTTTTTATTATTTTTTTAAAAGAAGCTTTAGATTACATAAATGTTACATTGAAAATATAGGGGATTCCCATATACTCCATCCCCTCCTTTTCCCACACTTTTCCACATTAACATTTTCCATTAGTGTGGTACATTTGTTACAATTGATGAACACATGTTGAAGTATTGCTACTAACCATGGACTATAGTTTACATTATAGTTTACACTTTGCCCCACACAATTTTATAGGTTTTGACAAAATGTATAATGGCTTATATCCATCATTGCAATATCATGCAGAACAATTCCAATGTCCTAAAAATGCCCCATGTTACACCTATTCTCCCCTCTCCTTCCCCTCTCAACCTCTGGTGCCACTGCCTTTATATCAATGATAAAATTTCTTCCATTGTTAGAATAATAGTAAGTCTATAATAGAAAAATAATAGAATAATAATAAATAGACTTTAGTCCATTGTTCATTCCCCAATCTTCAGAATTTGGGCATGGTGGTGATCAATCTGTTTCTGATTGAGAGGAGAGCTTAGATCCCATGGGGCAGATGGAAGGAACTGTCTTGCTTGCAGTTGTAGAGACTCTTTTTTAGGGGGGATGGGCGTTGACCATCATCATCATTTTGTTAGTTGTGCTGGGTGAGTCCAATGAACTGGAGAGTAGGTATTGCAACTCTGCTGAGATTCAGGGCTCAACCAGCATATCAACAAACAGAAGATTTAAGTCTCTGGGACATAAAATTGATAAGTATAGTGCTAATTATAGGTTAAAATTAAAGGGGCAGTTTTGCCCACATGTAGGGAAATTATAAATGAGTCTAACTTTGATACATTGGGGAGCATATATTTCAAAGTAAGGTCTACTGACAGATTGCCAAATTCCTGAGATTGTCTTTAATTTTGTGGTGGATGCTATCCATCATCTTAGGATGATTAAGTAGTGAGGTGGATGATCCTGGGTCACTGAGTTCTTTGTGGAAGAGCCTTAGACTGTCTACCCTCAAATGTTTATGGGAGGGCAAAATAAGCTAATATTTGTTAAAAGTGGATAGAGAAGACTTACTAACACCAGAGGTGAATATATATTGCAAGAATACACAGAAATTAATATTAGAAAATGCTCTGTTACATTTAGGTGTATACATACAGTGAAGCAGACAGAACATTAGAAATACAACTTACGCTATCTGTTTTGCCTTGACAAGGGAATTGTAAGTTGCCTACGTATAGCAATAAATTTAAGTGCAGAATATTACTTTTCTCAGTATCTTAGTAGAACAGAAAGCGATAAGTGGCTCAATGCTGACCTAAAAAGCTTTTACTTTACAAAAACAGAGAACCAAGTATCCTATTCTAAGTTTTCACAATATGATACTAGAAGTGAAAAACTGATAGCTCCTGAGCCCGATGAGAGAAACAAAGCATCAAGTTCATATAAGAATGTTTAGCAAAATTTAGAAATTGACAAGTTCTTAAGATTCACATTAAACCAAAGGAAGCCATAAGTTTATGTATTTAGGTTTGCTGAAAGAAACAAAAATCATAATACTAACATATTCACTTTGGCACAATACTGATTTTTCTAAACATAAAATCTTAATTTTACAACTTTAAAATTATAGTCATATAATAGTACTGCTGTTCAAGTTTTCTAATAAGCAAGTCTAGAAGAAATTGATAGCTGTATATATTGTTTATATCTCATGCATATGGCTTAGTCCTGGTTCCCTTTCCTCAATGAAATTATCATTTCCTTGAGCTTGTTTGGTTAATCACTTATAGCTTTTGAATCTATATCCTTTAGATTGCCATACACAATAGATGTTTAAGAAACATTAGATAGTTCAACTGTCTCCAAGAATTCTTTCTAGCCTTTAGGCATATATTTCTAATGAATAAGAGAATGAGTTTCCCATAATATGATTAGATAGCAGTCAAAACAAAATCTAAACAAGATAATTGTGTCTTCCGTATCTTTTAGGATCATTATATATAGAAATTCCTCATTCCTTTTTAAAACTGCGTAGTAGTCCATTGTATAGATATACTGTAATTTTTTTAACCAGCCCCATATTGATGTTCATAAGGATTCTTTCTTCCCCATTCCTCCTGCAATTTGGTTGTTGATAAAACAAAGATATTTGTCCTGTAAAATTTCCAAAAGTCTGAATTTTTATGTTTACACCCCTGACACATTGTTCTGCACTTGTTTTTGATCCCTGTGTTTCCTGATAATTGGTAGTTAGATCTTTGATGCCTGACCAGATTCAGGTTTTATTTCTAGAAGGATTAAGTTTTAACTGGTGTTGCATACTTCAATTATGTGGAATACAATGACTATTTTTATCTCTTTTTTGAAATGTTTGTAGTCATTGAAGATCAGTGCCTTGATCTGTTAACTCATCAGGAATTGCAAAATAATTATACTCTAATTCTGTCATATACTCTTTATTTATTGGCTTGAATAAAAGGGAACTTTCTTCCCTCAACAATTTGGCAACTCCTACTATATAAGAATAAATGGAGAATAAATGCTTGACTCGTTCCTTTTATTTACCAATCTTCAGTGTAATGAGTTGATTTCTTCATACCCTTTAAAGGTAGCTAAAGGAGATTTTTCTTTAGTATCATTATGAATTAATGGATTTAAACATATTTGATGTAATTTCAATCCATTACAGTAGTTTTTTTAATGATTCCAAAATTCTCCCATCTTTCACACTAGGAGACTTTTAAAATTAGCTTGTGATTCTTCTCAATGCAATCCTAGTCATCCTTGATAACTTCCTTGCTTTCTTGTATAGCAAGATATTCTTGGCTCATCTTGTACATTTCTTGCACTACACCCAGAATCAGACATTTTCCCAAGGAACTCTGATTTCTCTTATGGGGAAATTCTATTTAAAGACTACAGGATGAGCATTAAACGGTGTATGTGTAAGTTGGTTAATTTAATAGTTTTCCTTCCATAGGGTCAAAAACAACATGAAACACTGATTGTCCAATAGCCCAATACCAGAATCAGTTTACTTGTGGCTTATATTTCTCTGTAAACTAATAAAACAAAATCTTGAACAAATAAGTCTTGTGGTTTGCTACTGAGAGCTAGTGAAAAGAAAATTAGTTTAATGTTCAGAAGAATATGGTTTCTTATGTGTGATATTAGGTAAGCCATTTCACTTCTCTTCTACTTCAAAACATCAGTAAAATCATCTATCACAGATTTTATGAGGACCAATACTGAATGAATACTGAATAAATAAATTTGGATTCCATTACAGGTAGTACAAGAAGAAAGAGTTATGGTGGAAAGAAAACTTGGCAATCGGGATTCCAGCTTGTGCTCTTCTACAGACTGGTTCTTTGATTTTGCCTGGTGATTTATAGCTTCCAGGCATCAACGCTTCACAAGGGAGTTAGACTATGTGATTTGAGAGGTTAATGTGCTAGGAGAAGAGAACAGTAATGCTTGTAAATGACTTTCTAATAACGCACTATTAATGTGTAGAGTGAAAAAAAAAACACCTTTATAACATAGTTTTAGGTTTCATTAATTCAGGTTATTGAATCACACATGGATTCATTCATTCAACAATACTACGTGAGTACTTACTATGTGCTAGGCACTGGAGCAAGTACTGTTCTAGCAATAAACAAAATGAAGTCCCCATTTTCCTGGAGTTTACATTCTAGTGAGAAGATAGAAAATAAACAAATAAATAATATATATGTGCTCTATGATAAATGTTATGGACAAAAAAAATAAACAAGAGAAGTTAAAGTGGAGGGGCTGTGCTACAGACCCAGGGGCCTCTTTGCAGTCTCGCGAACCCAGCAGGCCCACTCCCAACTTTTCTCAAGTTGATTTCATCTACCCAGAGCACCCTTCTCCCAAGTATCTTGGTGGCTACCTCTTTCCCCTTCTTCAAGTTTTCTTCAAACAACACCTGCTTCATGAGGCCCAACACATGGACAAGCCCACCACCACCCACTCTTCTATCTCCTTTCCATGTATCTTGTCCCTTCCTAATGTATGATATAAATTGTTTATTTCTGTGTTTAGTATCTATCTCAGCTAGATTGTAAGTTCCAAGAAAGCAGGGATTTTTGTTTGTTTTGTTCAGAGATGTATTCCAAAGCCTAGAACTGTACCTGACACGTAAAGCTAGAGCAATGATCAATACATTGATTAATGAATGAGTTTATTAATGATTGAATGAAACAAAGAATTGGGAATGTGGTCTGAAAAGTGTTTTCTGATGAGGTGATTAAATAATAAAATCTTGATACATAAAGATCAAAACATAAGGAAAATTGTTCATTAAACTTTGCTACATCAGTTCATGGACTATTAGGTGGCTTTGAAAAATGATAGTTATGAGGATTATAAGATAGCATGAAAATTACTCATAGTATATGGTTAAGTATTAAACACAAGAAACAAAAATATACAAACATTATTATATGCAGAAAAAATTCTTTAGAAGAAATGCCAGAAAGAAATACACCAGAAGATACCAGAACAGGTTGCAGTGATTATTGGTGATTTAGTTAGTTAGTTTTTTGTGTTTTACAAATTTTCTAAAATGTGATTATATCATTTTGACATGAAAATGCATTTAATTTTTAAAAGATAGTCTATGTAAAACTACGTCTCAATCATGGTATTATGAGAGATTCTGTTTTATTTTTATTTTTACATTTAGAAATTGGACATTAGCAATGTCAATAACTTCTGACAAAAAGGGATCCAAACTTAAAGCAAAGAGCACATCTGGATAGCAAATGTTCCACAGAAAGACAAAGAAGATGGATAAGGAGGTTGAATCAACTATCATTCCTTCTATAACATCATACCAGACTTGAATTTACCTTTGAAGTAGATTGTCTCCAGGGCAAGGAAGTCCTATCAATTGAATATACCACTGAACAACACAATGCATAATTATAAATAGAACATTGTATTAGAAAAAGGAAATTGCCCAAAACCCTGTTTTATCCTAAGCTTTTCCTTTACTTCATTGACCATGAAGATGGTTGTGACTCAGCAACATGTATCAAGAACCAAAGTATTCCGGGGACATGTTATTCCATTTATTCCTCAGAATAATTCACTGAGGTTGGAATTTTATTTTCAGACAAGAAAGGGGAAAGTGTAAGTAACTTGTCCAGGGTCACAAAAGCAAGGAAGTAGTGAAACCTTGATTCAAATTAGGTTCAAACTGACTTTAAAGCTATTACACAAGGCTGACACGTGGGGGCCAAAAATATCCACTATTCCTTGATAGGCCTCCATGCCAACAGCACTTTCGGCTCCATAAAATCTCATTTACTAAATATTGTTTAATAATGATTTTTGTTTACATAGGACACCAAGTCTATTTTCACTAATCATGGCCCCAGCTTCTACCAGGTTCTAAAGAAGTGTCAACCCAAGTGTTAGGCAAGCATGCATATTTGAAACCAGAAATACACGTTGGTACCAGAAGCCTTTCTAAGTACTCAGATTACTAGGGTCTGTGAGGGAAGGACGCATGGTCAGTGAGAAAGGCACCATATTGGAACAGGGGCCTTCGCAATGAATTGGGAACAGCTCCCTCCATCTAGTCCCTGCCCCTCATGAGAAGTCATGCCAGTGAGCCTGGGTGGGTTGGGAACAAAAGCCTGGTGTGAGCCTGAGCCTGGAACAGAACTCAGCATTTGGTCCTCTTCCTTTGCCTTGAGGTGACCCCTTCTGTTGAGTCAGAATTACTTAGTAATCCATCCTTTAAAAAGCTGCAGCTTGGAAAACTGGTATTTGAAATTAGTAATTTAAAATTTATATGTACACTTCCATGCATGTATTTCACACAAGGCATAAAATCCACCAGGTTTACTTTAAATACAGCTTAAGCATTTCAATAAGTTAGAAGTGTGCACTCTTTATAATCATGTATCTGGTTCATTAGTGAAATTGGAGTCAAATTAAAAAAGCAGTTTCTGTTTAGGTTCAGTGACATACATAATGTCTACTTATAATACCCCTTAATGGATTTTATAATCGTCACAATTTTCTTCTCTTCCCTAAGTAACTACCCTGGAGACCACACAGTTCCCTTTAAACTCAATTATTTCACAACTGAATGCTCAGATGACCTTCCACAACCAGCAGACATAGAGTTATTAGAGAGGCAGAAAAGTGGGAAGCCCCGGAACAGCCCTCAGCAGTTTTCATTTCCCCACAATCAGCCCCTTCATTGCCCTGATAACAAATGACAGGAAAATTTCTCCGCTAACACTTCCAAGTCTGTATCAGATGCCTTTCCTTCTACAATAAAGTCTCCATCCTCAGAGGCCTCTCTGTGGGTTCAAGTGAAGGTAGTCGGGAGCTTTCCACGTCTTCCTGATGCATCTCCCGTTATTGCTGCAGAGGTGCCGGCTGCACAGCTCAGCGGCTCTTGTCACGTTGACCATGTAGCTCCCTAAGTCAGAACTCACAAACTGCTTCACCTTTGTACAGTTACCCTAGAAAGGTAGAAATAAAGAGGCATTAATGTTTCTTTGGGGAAGTGACAGGGTTGGGGCTTCTAGGCCTACACGCAGTTGTGTAGACTTGACTGAAATCAGATGGCTTGGTTCCAGTTACTGAACTGTTAGGTTCCTGGGTGCTATAAAACGGGGTCCCACGTCAGGAAATGGTAAGAGGTCTGCTGGACAGGAGGTAGAGAATAGGGTAGAGTCAGGCTAAGAAACTGAACTCGCAAATTGGCCCCTGATGCAACATAAAAGGCATCCCTTTCTTGCAATTTATAACCTTTTTCTCCTCCTAGGTCCCAAGTTAATGGATGTGAAAGGGAGAGGAAGGAACCCAATTAGGAACCCATAATTAGAAATTGTACCAGAGCTGTGCTATTATCTGCTGTCCTGTGGCCACCTTTCAAGTGTGTGGTACATTTCATGATTGTGCTATAACATGAATCATCATATGACACTGATTGTTGTCAAAATATTAATCTGCAGCATTCTGGATTTTCCTGATAATTATGCCCAAACATCAACTGTCTTGGGTTCTAATTCTAAATACAATTTAAACAGGAATGTTTGTAAGTCTGTCTAGGCCATTTAGAGGCCAGGAGGTTTGTGCACCCAGCTCCTTGATAAAGTTTCTCTCATGAGCCACATGGGTGGAGTGGAAACATCACAGGTAGAAAACCAGGAATTTATTCTCTCAATTTTTATCTAATTTCTTGTTAGTTTCTACCCAACTCTCTACAGGGACAGAGGGGTCCCTTAATCTGATACTGTCATAAATAATTTCATGAGCTATAAATTGATAACAACAAACTGAGCCTGTGAAATTCTAAGGATGAGATCAGATTACCACGAACTTGAAAAAAATTCAATTTAAGAAAAAATGTTGAGGATACAAGTATTATAAATGAAGGCATCATAGAGATATTAACTGAGACGTGGAAATACCTAGGAGATCAAAATTAATTTATATTGGGGACATCTAGGAAGATTTCTTGGAGTAAATAATATCTGAACTGGGAGAAGTTTGAAGAGATATATATAACTCTTATTTTAAATGCTATTAATTTTCAACTGATTTCTCCAGAGAGGAGAAATAATTTCAAAGTGGAGATTAAGTTACCATCTGTTTCTACTTCCCAAAATAGGATTATAGCTCATTGTGTATGGTGATTATAAATACATGGACTTCAGAGTTGAACTGCCTATGGTTAGTGCCAGCTTCATTGCTAAATAGCCAAAGTAGCTGTTACCCTAGGCATTAATTTCCCCTGTTTTGTAAACTATGAAAAGTTGTCTCTACCTCATAATGTTGTGAGCAGTAAGTAAGCAAGTTACGCCCCTAAAATACTTAGAACAGTACTAGCATGTAGTAAATGTTCAACAAATGTCAGTATTATGCTTATTATCTTAACAAATGTTAATAATATTTGTTGAGCCCTTTCTAATTACCAGCACTGATTCGGGCTTTATTCTAAAGCTGGTTTCCCATGGGGACCATGTGAGATTTGATTGGAGTGACCTCTAGAGGAAAACAGAGAAAATACTTAAAACTATGTTAAATATACCTTCAAGGTACTGACTTACCACCAATGAAGTTAAATTCATGTTTCCCCAAATACCAATGCCTGCAACTCCCAAGCCAGCACTTTCTCTTATGGTACTGATTAGATCTTGCTAGATGAAGAGGGTAGAGTTCATCATCATTTTGAATTTAGAACAATCCACCAGGGATTACAGGCTTGTATTTGTCAGGGTTCTCTAGGGAAACAGAATCAACAGGAGATATCTGTCAACAATATGAGATTTTATAAGTCTCTCACATGACCGTGGGGATGCAGAAGTCCAGGTTCCGCAGGCAGGCTGCAAACCAGGGGCTCCGATGAAAGTCCAATGAAGGTCCTTGATAAGTTTCTGGGAGAAGTTGACTGTCCAAAGATGAGAAATTCTGAGTGTTGAAATCACTTCCCCTTTAAGGTATTCAACTGATTGGATAAAAGCGTCACCCATTGCTGACAGCAATCTCCCTGACTGATGCAGATGTAATCAGCCATCCACCCAGTAAACTCACTGGTGACCAAAGTCCGTAAATGTTCTTGTATTGCAATTAGCCCAGTGCTTGCTGGACCAAACACCTGGGCACAATTACCTGGCCGAGTTGACACATTAGCCTAACCATCACAAAGTTGAATTCAGTATAGTAAGATTGGAGCAGAACTCATCTCCACAGGAACTATTTGCCTCATTCTTAGAGTAACACAAATTTTCAATGAACCTGGCTCAAAAGCACACACTATAATCATATGCAAAAATAGATGAAATATTTTTAGAGAAAAATTTATATTTTGCCAAGCAGGATAGATAAATGAAAACAAGATTTCTGCAGGGAAAGCTTTGGTTTTTAATCATAAAGGACTATTATCTCAAGTGTTTAAAAATTATCATGCATGTAGTTTCCTTCCGAGGGAAATTAAGAGTTGAATATATGCAGTTGTTTTCCTAGTTTGTTAAAATATATTCCTCTACTCCTTAGGATGCTAAGCATCAGCTTTTATTCCAAGGAAATGTAGATAGGTGATTTGGCGGAATATAAAAGCAGAACTATATACTGTATTTTGCCTTAGGCACATTATATTAAAATTGATGAAAAAATTTTATATTTTTTGCAGTTCACTGAAATTAAAGGTTTTACAATCTCAGTTCAAAAGAATTTCTTCTGGGTCATTTCTGATAGATTTTCGCAAAGGGGAAGGACTTTGGTTTAAGCTAATTTCCCTTTCAGGTTCACATTCATTTCCATGTACCACAAACATGGTTTCATCTAAACAAGTCAGAGCTGGTATGACAGAAAGCAAAGGAGGTTTTGCAAGGCTCAAATGAGATAAAGTGGAGAGCTTTGAACATTATAAATGGTAGGAAGAATAAGGACATAGGAGTGGCTATTGGTGCAGTACGGAGGATGTGGACTCTGCTGGGCCCATGCCTGTTGCCACTCTGTGCCATTGTGGTTTTTTGTTGTTGTTTTGTTTTGTTTTGTTTTGTTTTGTTTTGTTTTGTTTTGTTTTGTTTGAGGTACAGGGATCAAACCCAGGACCTCATACATGGGAAGCAGGGGCTTATCCACTTGAGCTACAGCCACTCGCCTCTGTGCCATCTTGAAAAAGACTTAAGAGTCCAAAGTTTCTCATTCTACTCACTCAGTTTGGTATGAATGAATATCAGGTTTTTAGCATTTGTGAGCAGATTTTATGGAGGATAAAGTACAATGTTTGGTACATTGGCAGTTAAAATCATTTGGAATAGTGTGTTTTTCAAAAAGGAAATTGACACAGAATGACAACTTGTAACGGCCAAGTTCAGTTCTAGAGAAAAACCTAACTGCTGTTCTTTCTTTCATTGGTGGGAAGAGGAACAATTCCAAAGCTGTAACTACTAAAGAAGGAAGCTTACCCTATGTTTGCAGAATGGGCAGAGCGTACCAGCAAACTAAACTAATCTTTTCAAGGGAATACTTTGTCCTTTAAAGTTTGTTGTTTCTTCCAAAAGTAAATGTATTATAACTATAGAAAAGAAAAAGAAGTCCATAGAATGAAGTCATACTTATCATTCCAGAGTTAAGAATGTTTTGTAAATATTTAGGTAACCTTTTAAACCTTCTAGATAATATTGCTTTTCTATCATTCTCCACTAAATTAACTGTTGCTGATTTTCTGCATAGTATAAATATCAGCTTAAATTAAGACATTTTTTCCTTTCTCATCTCATTAATGGTATCAGAGGTATAGCACCTACTATACTCCTTAGAAAAGAGCTGATATGCGTGCCTTTCCCCCTCTGACGAGTAAGTCCTACTCTATGAACCTATGCTTCACAGGTTTTTACTGGTCAGGGTAGAACCCTCACCTTGGTGTTTCTTGAGACTCCTTCTTAGGATGGCTAACACCCAAAACATCTTTGTATATTAATAAATGCTAGCAAGATGAAATTTGTAATATTAGCAAAGAAGAAATTCCTTAATTAAGGAATGCAAAACCCCTGGTATCCAGGAACACCTTAAAATATCACCACATCGTAAATATGAAGGCCTATACAATTTGCAAGTGTTCTAAACATAGGATGTTTAATCAAGATGATTAAAGTCTAAAGATTAGTGTATCACCTACTTTCTGTGGGGGTTTCCTTTCACATGGCTAGAGTAGCAAAGGGAGAGAAAGGTAGAGCATACCTGGCTGAAGGGCCACCTACTTTAAAAGTACCTTCCTGCTTTTTGTATATCAGGCTATATGATTTGAGTAAAAATAAACAGAAAAATAAAGCTTCTATTCATAAGTTTTGACCCAGCAAAAAAATACCATTAGTGATTTAAGTATTGAATTCAGAAACTCACATCCCTCTTACCTATTTTCCATTAGTTCTGATTATAGAGGCAAGAATAACACATATAGCTGAATATATAGGTTAAGGAAGCACTTACTTTTAGCAGATTTACAACCTTTGCCTCTCCCCTTTTGCCTTTTACCAAAGCTGGTGTTAACCTTTACAAAGAAAACAACTTTTGACTTAGGTTTCTGGTTGACCAACAAGGCAGCAGAAGACTCTTAAGGGTGCTGTTCCCTCACAGAATCTTTGAAAGACTAGCAAAATGGCACAATCATCTTCCTAAAACTCCAGAAAACAGTTTAAAGGTTGAAGCAACTAGGCAAGTGCCAAATCAAGGGCAGATAGCTTTTTAAGAGTTAGGAAAAGCACAATCCATCATTGCTGGTCTCTTGCCTGACCCTTCCCCAGCTTGGTATGGAGCCATCTTGGGATCCCATTGTGGGTTAGGTCCTACTCTACATGTAGTAGTGTAGAGTTACTCTTATATGCATACTTGTTGCCTGTATGCCAATGACAATCTAGCAGAAGGAAACCAAAAAGAGTTAACCAGGGAATTCTGTATTTCTCTCTCCCAGAACTTTCCCAGCAGGCAGAATCACCTTGCAGATAGCTAAAACAATGTAATAAACAAGTCAAAGCAAACTGGGGCAAAGAAAACCAACTATAAGTCATACAAAAGAGCACATAGGAAGAGTATCTAGGAATAGAGGGGACATTCCAATTCCTGCAAACAGGAGACTTCCAAAAGACACATGCAAGCACAAGTTCTGGACAAGAAACAGGCTCACAAAATACGGGTAGGACACTGTACTTAACATTCACATCAAGCTGATCTTCTTGATAGTAGGGCTAAACTGTGAATGGGAACATCAGCCAACACAGAGCCAATTTTCAAAGACTATAAATGGTGTTTTCTGTGTTAGTTACTTTTTTTAAATTAAGCAGTTTTATTGAGATATATTCACATACCATATATCTATCCAAAGTGTATAATCAATGGCTTTTAGTATAATCACAAAGTTGTGCATTCATCACTGCAAAAAATTTTAAACAATTTCATTAATTTTTTTTTATATCCTGGCATTCAAGCTAGTTATATTACTATCTGGATACAAACTTAAGAACAAACAGCTCATGGACTAAATCCCAGGGTTAAGACATTCTAATATTAAAAAGTACAGTGTGCAACAGAAATTATAAGAAAAACAAAGAAACAGGAAATGATGGAAAATCTAAAGGAAGAAGATAAAAATCCAGAAACCATCAACAAAAAATACCAGGCTAGGATATACCAAAGACCTTAATAAATTATCTTCAATATGCTCAAGGAGATAAAGGAAAATACATAGAAAGAACTAAAGAATATAGGAAAGCAATGAATGAAAAATGTGAGAATCTCAATGAAGAGATACAAATTTTAAAAAGGAACCGAGCGGAAATACTGTAGTTGAAGCTCACAGCAATTGAAATGAAAAATTCCCTAGAGTGTTTCAAAAGAAGAATGGAGGTGGCAAAAAAAAGAATTAGTGAACTTTAAGAAAAAACAATCAAATGATTCTATCTGAAGAACAGAAAGAAAAAAAATAAAAGATGTGAACAGAGACTAAGAGATCTGTGGAACACCATCAAATGTATCAATATACACATGAAAGTCCCATAAGGAGAAGAAAGAGAAAAGGGGGCAGAAGGAATGTTCAAAGAAATAATAGCAGCATATGTCCCAAGTTTAATGAAATACATGAATATATACACATTCAAGAATATCAAAATATGCCAAACACAATAAATTTGAATAAATCCATGACCAGACACATAGTACTCAAAATGTTGAATAACAATCACAAGGAGAGAATTCTGAATACCATAAGAGAAAAGCAGCATATGATGTAAAGAAATTCTCCAATAAGATTAAATCCTCATTTCTCATCAGAAATCATGGAGGCAAGAAGGCAGTGGGATGAGATTTATTTAAAACAATTGTCAACCAAGAATTTTATGTCCATAGCACTATTTTTTTTTTATTGTGGGTAAAAATCAAATTTTTCACAATACATACCAATATTTGTAAAATGATATATAAATACATATGCATATATGTGCATTTGTTTACATAAATGTTATTTGTTATATATATATATATTTTTTTAAAAGGTGCTTAGATTACTTAAATATTACTCAGAAATTACAGGGATTCCCATGTTCCCCACCTCCCATACCTCCAACAACATCCCACACCACCATCCCTCATCCGTGTGGCACAACACCCACAATGAATATATACATCCTGAGGCCTTAATGAAGAATAGAAAGACTAAGATATTTTCGGATAAACAAAAGCTGAGTGTATTTGTCAGCAGCAGCCCTTATAAGCAATGCAAAAGGGAGTTATTCAGACTGAAAAGAAAGGACAGTAGACAGTTGATCAAAGAGGCATAAAGAAATAAAACCACCCATAAAGGTAACAATATTGGTAGCTATAAATGTTAGTACTGTTGCATTGCATTTTTTGGTATGTAACTCCACTTTTAAATTCTTACTGGTTCTAAAATGCAAAGGTAAAATGCTAATATTATTTGTATAGTTTTGGACATAAAATAGATAAAGATGTAATTTTTAACAAGTATAACAAAAAAGTGGAGAGATAGAAGGATATAGAAACTTTTTTTTCTATATGTTATTGAAGTTATGTTGGTATCAAATCAAACATGATGGTTATAGGTTTAGGTGTTAAATTTATACTTCATATTAACCACAAAGACTGTATCTGAAGAGAGAGGTGCACAGGAAAAGAATCTCAATAGAAAGTCTGTGACTGGAAGCTACAGCTGCAGCTGCTGGCACTCCTTTTCCACCCAATGAACAGACAATTTTGAACTCTCCAAAGTTGGGCCAGGGACTACAGGCAAAGGGGGTTGCAGGGACCTACCTCCCCAGGAAATGGGAGAGAGGGACTCAGCCTAAGGCTGACTCAGCTTTTGGCCCACAGATTTCATCTTCCAGGCCAGGTGGAGCTGCACCATTTGCCCTGGGAGCCAGCATGGGACTAAAGAGATCCATTTATCTCAGTCATCCTCCTTACTGACCGGGGCTGATTGTTGAGGTTGTAGAGGGGAGTGGAATTATTTCCTAAGTGGGAAAAGGGAGTGGGCTGCCAGCAAAGATTTGAAAACAGCTTCTGAGAAAGTTTGAATTGTGAGGCTCTTAGCCTCTGGAAGGATCCACTATCACAATGATATGGTCCATGTTGCAGCAAACACACAGTTGGACCAGGCTTTGAACTGAGAGGAGTGCCAAAGAGTGCCATCTGCTAGTGGACAAAGGAAGTTCATATGAGGAAATTAAAAGTAAATAAGAGTGACTTTTTCTGGCCTTTACAGCCTCCCTCCCCAAGGCCCTTGGAAAGAAGGTCTGCAACCCATTACTGGGTCCAGGGCCCAGATTTGGGCAACTAATATGGACAATCTTAAAGACCCAGAACAGGTTGAACCACAAATCAAAGAACAGCAGTAACACAAGCCTCCCAGCACTAAATCCCTAGGAAAAAGAGAGAAATTGATCATCAGAGTAAACTCACCATCATAATCAGATGCTTAGACATCAACAAAAATGACAAGCCATACTAAGAAAATGGAAGAAATGGCCCAAGCAAAGGAATATATCAATGCCTCAGATGAGACCAGGATTTGAGTCAACTAATCAATGAAATTCATACAAATTTCCAAAATCAAATTAATCAGTTGAAAGACAATATGGCTAAAGAGATAAGGCATGTCAAGAAGACACTGAGCAAGCACAAAGAAGAACTTGAAAACTTGAAAAAAAAAAAAATAACAGAGCTCATGGGAAGGAAAGACATGATAGGTGAGATAAAAAACACATTAAGGGCACCCAACAGCAGACTCAAAATGACAGAAGAAAGAATGAGTGATACTGAAGACAGAATAGCTGAAATTGAAGAGAGAGAACAGAGAGAGAAAAGACTGGAAAAAAATGAGCAGAGGTTCAGGAGTTGAATGATAACACAAAGCACAACAACATATGCATAATGGGAGTTCCAGAAGGAGAAGAAAAGGGAAAAGTGGCAGAAAGGGTATTTGAGGAAAAAATGGCTAAAAATTTCACAACTCTGAAAGAAATAAATTGACATGTCCAGAAAGCACAGTGTACCCTAATCAGAATAAATCTGAATATACCTACTCCAAGACATATACAACTCAGAATGTCAAACATCAAAGATAAAGAGAAAATTCTGAGAACAGCAAGGCAGAAGCAAAACATCACATACAAGGGTGCCCAGAAAGACTCTGTGTGGATTTCTCATCAGAAACCATGGAGGTGAGAAGACAATAGTATGATACAATTAGAATACTGAAAGAGAAAAAGTGCCAGCCAAGACTTGTTTATACAGCACAATTGCCTTTCAAATCTGAAGATCGGTTTAAATTATTTACAAATAAGCAGAAACTAAGAGAGTTCATAAAAAAGAATCTGCCTTTGCAGGAAATATTAAGAGGAGACTTAAAGCCCAAAAGAAAAAGGCAGGAGACAGAGGCTTGGAGGAGAGTGTAGAGGCAAGAATAGCAGAAAAGATAAGCAAAAGAATAAAAAGACAGATGAAAATTTGTTATGACATAAGAAAATCAAAGAATAAAATGGTGAGGATAAATAATGCATTTACAGTAATATCATTGAATGTGAATGGATTAAACTCCCCAATCAAAAGATATAGTCTGACAGAATGGATGAAAAAAAAACATCAGCCATCCATATGCTGCCTAAAAAAGATTCACTTTAGACCCAGGGATACAAAACTGGCTGAAAGTGAGAGGTTGGAAAAAGATACTCCATGCAAACAGTAACCAAAAAAGAGCAAGAATTGCTATACTAATATTAGACAAAACAAACCTTAAAAGCAAAAAAGTTATAAGAGATACAGAAGTCCATTCTATATTAATAAAAGAGACGATCCACCAGGAAATAAATAATGGACATAAATGCTTGTGCACCTAACCAGGGTGCCCCAAAATACATGAGAAAAACTCTGGCAAAACAGAAGGGAGAAATAGACATCTCTACAATAATAGTTGGAGACTTCAACACACCGCTCACATCCTACACAGAGGATCAAAATGAAAGAGAGAGCTTGAACAATGTGATAAATAAACTAAACCTAACAGACATATACAGAACGTTGCACCCAAAATCAGCAGGTTATACATTCTTCAAGTGGTCATGGATCTTTCTCCAGGATAAACCACATGTTAGGTCACAAAGCAGGTCTCAATAAATATAAAAAGTTTGAAATTATACAAAGCACCTTGTCAGATCATAATTGAATGAAACTGGAAATCAAAATAGAAAATTCACAAATTTATGGAGGCTGAACAACACACTCCTAAACAGTCGGTGGGGAAAAGAAAAAAACTGTAAGTGAAATTAGTAGATATACTGAGACAAATGAAAATGAGGACAAAACTTATCAAAACTTATGGGATACAGTGAAGGGAGTGCTGAGAGGGAAATTTATAGCCCTAAATGCCTATAATAAAAAAAGAAAGAAGAGCTAAAATCAAAGATCTAACTGAACAACTAGAGAAACTAGAAAAATAATAGCAAACCATTCCCAAACTAAGCAGAAGGAAAGAAATAATAAAGATTAGAACAGAAGTAAATGAAATTAAGAACAAAAAAAAAATAATAATAGATAAAATCAACAATACCAAAAGCTGTTTCTTTGATAAAATCAATAAAATTAATTAGCAAACCCTTAGCTAGATTAACAGATAAAAAGGAGAGAAGATGGAAATATATAAAATCATAAATGGAAGAGGGGACATTATGATTGACCCCACAAAAATAAAAAGAACCATAAAAACATATTATGAGAAACTAAATACCAACAAACTAGACAACCTAGATGAAATGGACAAATTCCTAGAAATGAAAAAACAACCTACACTACAAGATATACAAGAACTTAACAAACCTACCACATTTTAAAAGAAGTTTTAGATTACATAAGTGATACATTGAAAATATAGGGGGGTTCCCATATATACCAACCCCTCCCTCTCCCACATTTTCCCCCATTAACGTCTTTCATAAGTGTTGTACATTTGTTACAATTGATGAAAAATATTGAATCATTGTTACAGACAATGATTTACATTATAGTTTACATTATAGTTTACACTTCGCACTGCACATTTTTAGAGGTTTTGACAAAATGTATAATGGCCTGTATTTGTCATTGCAATGTCATTCAGAACAATTCCAATGTCCCAAAAATGCCCTATGTTACACCTATTCTTCCCTTTCCAATTACATTTAAAGAGATTGAATAGGTCATCAAAAATCTCCCAAAAAAGAAAAGTCCAGGACCAGATGGCTTCACAGGTGAATTCTACCAAACACTTCAAGAAGAATTAACATCAGTCCTATTTAAACTCTTCCAAAAAATTGAAGAGGAGGGAAATTACCCAACACATTTTATGAAGCTCAAATCACCCTAAAACCAATGCCAGATAAAGATACTACCAGAAAAGAAATTTATAGACCAATCTCTCTAATGAATATAAATGTAAAAATTCTCAACAAAATACATACAAAAAGAATCCAACAGCATCTCAAAAGAATTACACACAATGACCAATTGGGATTTATTCCTGGTATGCAAGGGTGGTTCAACATAAGAAAATCAATTAACATAATACACCACATTACCAAATTGAAGGGAAAAAAACACACAATCATCTCAATCAATGCAGAAAAGACTTTCAACAAAATCCAGCATTATTTCCTGATAAAAAATACTTCAAAAGATAGGAATAGAAGGAAAATTTCTCAATATGATGAAGGGCATATATGGAAGAACTGGATAGCCATATTCAAAAATAGAAACAAGACCTCTATCTTACACCTTATACAAAAATTAACTCAAAATGGATCAAGGACCTGAATATAAAAACAACAGCCATAAAACTCCTAGAAGAAAATGTAGGAAAACATCTTCAAGATCTTGTGGTAGGCGGTAGTTTCTTAAACCTTACACTGAAAGCAGGAGCAAAAAAAACAAAAAAAATAGATAAATGGGGCCTCCTCAAAATTCAACACTTTTGCACCTCAAAAGGACTTTGTCAAAAGGGTGAAAAGGCAGCCAACTCAATGGGAGAAAATATTTGGCAATCACATATCTGATAAGGGTTTAGTATCCATGATATATAAGGAGATCATACAACTCAACAATAAAAAGACAAATTAAATTAAAAAATGGTCAAAAGACTTGAAAAGACAATTGTCCAAAGAAGAAATACAAATTGTAAAGAAATATGTGAAAAAGATGTTCAACATCAATAGTGATTAGGGAAATGCAAATCAAAACTACAATGAGATATCATTTCAAACCTATTAGACTGGCTGCTATTAAAAAGTCAGAAAACTGTAAATGTTGGAGAGGATGTGGAGAGATAGGAACACTTATTCACTGTTGGTGGGAATGTAGAATGGTACAGCCTCTGTGGAGGGCTGTTTGGCAGTTCCTAAGGAAGTTGAATATAGACTTGCTATGGGACCCCACAATACCATTGCGAGGTATATATTCAGTGACATGAACAGACATATGCACACTGATATTCAAAGCAGTGTTATTCACAATAGCAAAAGTTGGAAACAACTCAGGTGTCCATCAACTGAAGAAAGTATAAACAAATTGTGGAGTATACACACAATGTAATATTACAGTGTTAAGAAGAAATGAAGTCATGAAACATATGACAACATGGATGAACCTGGAAGACATTATGTTGAGGGAAGCAAGCCAGACACAAAAGGACAAATATTGTATGATTATACTATTATGAACTAAATATATTATGTGAAATATAAATATATCATGTGAAACATGAATATGGGTAAAATTGCATATATAAGATCATTTTTCTTTGAAGCTGAACAAATGTAAGTTAATAATACAAAATGTTAATACCAGACAAAAAAAATCATTATAATAAGTGGAGACCAGACACAATGTACTACATATTGTATGATTCCAGTTACATAAAATGTAACTATAAATCAATTTATAAAGATGAAATTAGATTAGTGGTTATATAGGCCTGAGGAAGGAATGCTAAGGAGTGTGAAGTCTTTCTTTTTGGAGTAATGAAATTGTTCTAAAATTTTTGAGATGGTAGATGTACAACATTGTGATTATACTAAAAGCCATTAATCATATACTTTGTATAGATCATATGCTTTGTGAATATATCTCAATAAAACTGCTTAATAAACAAATAATTGTTCAAGAATAGCCCAAAATAGCAGCTATGTACAGCAGGGGAAACAGAGAGAGAGATTGAGAGGTGAGGGATTTTCTTGTTTGTTTGTCTGATTTTTGTTTATTATTATTATTATTGAAATGATGTAAATACTCTAATAATAATTGAAGTGATGAACGCACAACTCCGTGATTATACCAAATACCATTGATTGTACACTTTGGGTGAATTGTATGCTTTATTAATATGTATCAATAAAATTGATTGTTTAAAAAATAAATTGAGATGCAAGAATTACCAGAAAAAATCTCAATATTCAGGCTTAACTTGATTTTCCTTACAATGTGAACCTTAGAATTCACAGGTACAAAAGAAAAAAAAATTTCATTAGAGGCACACAAGAGCAGATTTGAATTGCTTGAAGTCAGAATTAGTGATTTCAAAGACAGAACATCTGAACTGCAAAAGACAGGAGAACAGACAGAGAAGAGAATGGAAAAAATGGAACAGACTTCCAGGGAATTGAATGACAATGGAAACACACAAACATTCACATTATTGATGTCCCAGAAGGAGAAGAGAATGGAAAAGGGGCAGAAAGAACATTTGAGGAAATAAAAACCAAAAACTTCCCAACCCTTATGAAAGACATAAACATCAATATTTATGAAGGACAATGCACCCCAAACAGAATAAATCCAAAGAGAACTCCCTGAGACAACTACTATTCAGGATTACAAATATCAGAGATAAAGAGAGGATTTTGAAAACAAGAGAAAAGCAACCTCTTACATGGGAAACTCGATAACATTAAGTGTGGACCTCTCATCAGAAACCATGGAGGTGAGAAGAAAGTGGTATGATGTATTTAAGGTACTGAAAGAGAAAAACTGCCAGCCAAGAATTCTGTATCCTGTAAAGCTGCCTTTCAAAAATGAGGGTGAGTTCAATGTCTTCAAAGACAAACAAAAACTGATAAAATATGTTACAAAAAGACCAGAATTACAAGAGATACTAAAGGGAGAGCTGCAGCCTGAAAGGAAAAAATAAGGGCTAGAGATTTGGAGAAGAGTGTAGAAATGAAGATTAGAGAGGATAAACTAAAGGGTAAGAAGACAGACAATAGAACGACATGACAACAGAGAGCCGAAGGGCAAAATGAATGAAGTAAGTAATGCCTTTACAGTAATAACATTTAAGGTTAATGACTGAACTCCCCAATCAAAAGACACAGACTGATAGAACAGATAAAAAAATATGAGCCGTCTATATGTTGTCTACAAGAGAACCACCTCAGACGTAAGGACACCACCAGGTTAAAAATGAAAGGTTGGAAAAAGATATTTCATGCAAATAGTAACCAAAATAAACTAGAGTAGTGTTACTAATATTGGGCAAAACAGATTTTAAATGCAAAACTATGATAAGGGATGAAGAAAGTCATTATATATTAATAAATGAGGCAATTCACCAAGAAGAAATAACTATAAATATTTATGCACCTAACCTGAGTGCCCCAACATACATGAGGCACACATTGACAAAACTGAAGGGAGAACTAGATGTCTCTACAAAATAGTTGGAGATTTCAATACACCAGTCTCAGTATTGGATAGAACATCTGGACAGAAGATAAATAAAGGAACAGAGAACTTGAATAATATGAAAAATGAGCTAGACCTAACAGACATCTGTAGAGCATTGCATGCCAAAACAGCAAGATATACTTTATTTTCAAGTGCTCATGGACCCTTCTTCAAGATAGACCATATGTTGGGTCACAAGACAAGTCTAAACAAATTTAAAAAGATTGAAATCATACAAAACACTTTCTCTTATCATGACATAATAAAGCTAGAACTCAATAATGGATGGAAAAAGGGAAAATTCATATATATGTAGACTAAACAACACACTCTTAAATAATCAGTGGGTCAAAAAAGAAATTTCAAGAGAACTCAGCAAATATCTTGAGATGAATGAAAATGAGAATACAACATACCAAAACCTACGGGATGCCACAAAGGTAGTGCCAAGAGGGAAATTTTCAGTCCTCAATGCTTACACTAAAAAAGAAGAAAGAGCTAATATTGAAGATCTAACTGCACACCAGGAGGGACTAGAAAAAGTACAGCAAACTCATCCCAAACCAAGTCAAAGGAAAGAAATAGGAAAGATCAGAGCAGAAATAAATGAAATCGAGAACAACAACAACAAAAACAACAGAGAGAATCAACAACACCTAAAGTTCGTTCTTTGAGAAGATCAACAAAATCAGCACAGTGATCCCTAATGTAAACTATGGACTGTAGATAATGGTGTAATTATAAAATATTAATTCATTAATTGTAACAAAGGTATCACATTAATTCAAAGTCTTAGCAATTGGGAAAACTGAGTGTGTAAGAGGGCTATATGAGTACTATGTATTTGGGGCATGGTTTTTCTGCAAACCAACAATTTCTCTAAAATAACAAATTAAAGAAAAAAGAAAACATTTATATTTTACTTCTCTTAATATTTGAGATGGTGAGACTAGAAGCAGGAATGGCTTCAAATCAACTTCTACATGTTTTAGCAAAGGCAACTAATCCATGTCACAACATCTTCTGATTTTATAACCTTCCTAGCCATAACCATTTCAATAACTTCTCAAAATGGTTAGTTGTAAGGGAACACAGCCAAATTTGGAGATCAGGAAGTATGACAGCTTCAGATTTTACACTTTAGCCACTTTCCCCCTTCCTTCCTTAAAGGAATATAATAGTAATTTAAAAACATAGTCCGAATTTAGATTGTAAAAATGAAGAGTCTAAGTGGATAACTAATCAAAAGCAGAATTATCTCCCTGTTTAGCAGACTATTAATTGGAAATTCTTCAAAGATTATACTTAACAAAGGAATGTCTCTTTTGGGATAGGAAGGAAAGCCCCCACCATTAGGCAAAGAGCTTCTTACCTTAGAAAGAAAAAATAAAGATTCATCTCTGTACCCTAGCCTTGTGTAGACAAATACAGGCAGAGCATAATCATGGCATGTCATGGCAGAGATCCTCAGGGATTCATGCACCTGGAATTGTGAGAAGCACAAAATGTTCTCACTGACCCCAAGGGGTTTCTTAACACCAATAGAAGGATATAAAGCAGCACTGCTATTCCAGAGCCAAGAGAGCTCGCTGTTCCTCAAAACTTCCTCTTCTGGACATATCCCAGTAGAGTTTGGGGCATAAATCTTATAGTCATGGCAATCAAGATATAAATAATAATCCCAAAGACTCGTGGGTCAGCTCTAAATTCTCAATTGGATGGTTTCCTTAATGAAAGTTTTTGTACTTTCTCCAAAGGCTGCTTTGGCTAAATATTCAATATCAGTAGTTGGATACATTCACTTGCATCTCAAACTTTCTTAACTTCTGTCTGTAGACATCTTTTGTTTTCCAGTTCTGGGCCTACTGGGATCTCCAGTATTCCTAGTTTATAACAGCAAGTCCACTGAAAACTTCAGCAGGGATGTAATAGCTAACGTCTTGGTCAGCTTTTTCCAGATGGGGGAGGCCCCCATTAATCGGAGCCCTCTGCGGTGTATACCATGGATAGTATCCCAATCTGATGACATAAAATATAGTGACATTTTGGCCCCCAGCCTTGTCCAGGGGCCTTCCAATCACCAGAAACATTTTCAAAGTTAGTCTTATGTTTTCTTAAACGCTGATCTGATTCCAAGCAGCTATAAATGGTTTCATTTGATGGATTAGAAGCTGGGCAGGCTTTAGACAAGTGATGGACTTCAGAGTTCACAATATGAGCAGCCATGATGTGAGCTGTTCTGGCTGAAGAACATAAAGCCTTAATTGTTCTTCAGATAATATTTCAATGTTAAGATAAAAAAACAAAAACAAAACCCATGTTATCTTCTGCCTTAATGCACTCCAGAAGACCTGTGGAAATATTTAACTTTCTGTTAGTGATAATTTTGAAGATAAGCCTTAGAATAGTGAATGGATATTATTATTATAATCATTATGTGTTTGCATTTTATAAAGTGCATTTTATTTACAGGTCTTAAAGGGGCCTGTGACAGTTTGAGATTATTTTTGTGAATCCCCAAAAGAGAAAGTTTATGTTTGTAAACTAATCTACGCCCCTGGGTCTGATACCTTTTGATTGCATTAAATTCAGTGAGGGGCCTCTGATTAAGTTTACTTGATAAAATCAATATAGGACTTTTGATTCCACCATGCCAGTTAGGCATGACTCAGGTTGAGTCCCCATCCCCTTGGTGGGCTGATATAATGGACACTCCCTCAAGGAGATGCATGGAAAGAGAGAGAACTCTGTAATTTTTAATCCTGTGGCCCCAGGGAGAGATGAGCCATTTGCCTGATAGTTTGCAGCTGACCTTGGGAAGAGAGCCAAGACTTATAGAGAAGACACAGAAAGAAACAAGCCCTATGCCAGGAGAAAGAGGAAGCCCTGAGAGACAAGCCCTATGCTAGCCTGAAGCTGAGAGAAAGGAAGCTCAGAGGGGAAGGCTGAATTCTCTCAGACATCAGCGACCATCTTGCTTCAACACGTGGCAACTGACTGGTGGGAAAGCAACCTTGAGTTGGACTCTTTAGGGCCTTGTAACTGTAAGCTTTTACTCCAAATAAATACCCTTTATAAAAGCCAACAGATTTCTGGTACTTTGCATCAGCACCCCTTCAGCAGACTAATACAGGGCCTAAAAATAAAATGAGATACAGTATTAGGTATAGTAACCTACCTTCTATTTGCAACCCAGCAAAGCAATTCAACAAACATCTCTGCAGCACCAAACCTTGACCCCAGAAATACATAATGCATTAGACACAGTCTTTGCTCTCAAAGAGCTCAGGGTCAAATAAAAGATGTAAAATAACATTCACTATCATTTTGGAAAACTCATCAAATGCCTAGTACTGTGTGTAAGTCCTTTATAAATATTTACTTCATTTACTCTTGTAACAGCTGTGTAAGGTCGTTATAATTACATCTCCATTTTACAAATGAGGAAACTGAGGCCTAGGGAGATGAAAGGGGAGGCCTGAAGTCACATTGCATAGAAGACAAGCAGAATAAATTGTAATAATCAAAACACATAAAGAGTGCTTTGGAATAATTTATTAAAGCAATTATTTCTGGGGGTGGGAATAAATGGGAAGAGAAAATGGTCAAGGAATGCTGCAGAGAAGATGTGACACTTAGTTTAGCCAAGAAGACAGCTGTGAGCTTGGGAGGTAAGAGGGAGAAGAGGATAGACACTTTCTTGTTAAGTTTCCTTTCTAGTCATTTATTTCAATAAACTACTGCAAAATAATTATTTTAATACACTCATTAAAGGGTTTGTTGGCAGAAAACCTTTGCTATCTTCTACATCATTAGTGGAAATACATTCTGGTTATGCCTAACATAGTGAGGTTAGGGTGTACAGTAGACATTTGTCCTTTGGCTGAGTGCCCAGAAGATGGATTCTCTTCCTCTGTGGTGTATTCCCCACCACATGAATATTGGTGGGAGGTAGAGTTTATATTTGATTAAATAAACTAAAATATACATATGTTTTCTCATTCTTCCTGCAACCAGGGTACTGCTATTTGACCTTGGCCAGGCCATTTAGATGCACCCCACTCAACACTTTGAGTTGGAATCTTGAGAATCAAGAGGATGATGGGATAATGGTGCCAGTGGGGACAGTAATTCCAGGGTCCAGAAGCAGCAGTATGTATGGGGGCATGCAGAAGCTGGTGCCCAGGGTGCTAATGTGAAGAGGCAGCTTTGCCTTTATAGGAGAGTGTGGCAGTTTAAAGCTTTTGTGGTCCCCAGAAAACCCTGTTCTTAAAGCGGATCCATTCCTGTGCATGCAAACCTATTGTTGGTGGGGCCTTTGATGAAATTACCGCTGTTAAGGGTATGTGATTACGTTGTGTGATGCAGGGTGGGTCTTAATCCTCTTATTGGAGTCATTTATAAACAGAGGAATAAAAAGTGACAGAAACAGAAAAGAGCAGAAGAGACAGAGAGGAACCCAGAGGCCACAAGAGAATGCTCCAGGAACCAGAAGCTGAGAGGAAGCCACTTTAGCCAGAAGCTGAAAGCAATGAGGTCCACAGAAAAGCGGAGAGATGAGCCAATGCTACCATTGTGCCTTGCCATGTGTCTGGTCACCCATAGCTGCAGTTCCTGGAAAAGGGTCTCCTGATGATGATGCCTTAATTTGGACACTTTCATGGCCTAAGAACTGTAAATTTTTAACCTAATAAATCCCCACTGTGAAAGCCAACACATTTCTGGTACATTGCTCCCAACAGCTTTGAGTAAAACTAAAACAGAGCTTTTCTGTTAAAGTCAGTAAGGTTTCATTTGTTTGCTCAAAACCAGGGACTTTGATTGACACAGATGTTTTCCATGGAATCTATGGCTTGTGAATATTTCATCTTTTGTGCCCCGTATTATATGTAATTATTGCTTTTTAACCACCAGGTGTTACCAGCCTAACTTCACAAAACTTGCGGGTAGAGGTAACTGAGTGAGGTAAATAAAAAATGTTAAAGCATTTATAAAACTTTATTCAGTCCTGATTTTGTGATAATCAGGGTAGGCTAAACATTCGCTATATTAGAAACCATGCTTGTGTCCCCAGACCAAGTTTTTCTCCCTAAGTCTGGTTTTTAGAATGCTGGTGATAAACTAAGCCTAATTTATTATATGACCATCCTGTATGTGAAAGGACTGTAGCTTTGGGTGCCTTTGGTCAACCTTAGGAGATATAACAGGGGGACGGATGTAGCTCGGGTGGTTGGGCGTGTGTCTCCCATATGGAGGGACCTGGGTTTAATCCCTGGGACCTCCCGGTAAAAATTAAAAAAAGAAATATATAAAAGGCACATGGGCCACCAGGCCCTGTGTGCAGGTGCACCACCAGGCCCCGCGAGCAGGTAAGCTGCCAGGCTCTGTCCGTGGGTGCACTGCCAGGCCCCACGAGTGGGTGAGCAATCAGGCCCCATGCGCAGGTGCGCTGTCAGGCCCTGCAAGCCACTCAGCAAGATGATGACGTAACAGGAGTGACACAGGGGAGAGCCAGGACGGGACGCACCTAAAAACCAGGAACTAAGGTGGCGCAGGCAGTAGGACGCCTCTCTCCCACGTCAGAGGTTCCAAGGATTGAATCCTAGTGAAGACAGGAGGAGAAGGATGAGAAAAGAGGGCAGGAAAAGGACACAGAGTCACCCAGCAAATGGACACAGAAACAGCAAAAATGGGGGGGGAGGGGTTGAGGGTAAAAATGGATAAAAGTAAATAAATAATTAAATAAATCCTTTAAAAAAATGTATAGGGGAGGAAGATACGGACTATAGTTAGTAGTAATACTTTGATCATGTTCTTCCATGATTTGTTAACAAATGTTTCACAACAATGCAGGGTGTTTGTGGGGGGATTATGTGTGGGAGCTCTGTATGATGTTATGCATGTTTGTTTTGTAAGTTCACAATGTTTACTGAACACTTATAGTTTATGTATGTTCATGTATGAATGATATACTTCAATAAATTGTTTTAAAAAAACTTTATTCAAAGATGTTTAAGAAGTCTTGCCTAAATGGGTATGTATTAAACACTAGTTTTAAAGTGCTATGGAGATAGGTATCTTCTTCATTCATTTATTCAATCGATATCTATATTTCTTCATAACAAAAAGATGAATAAGATTACCCCACAAAGTAAAATGAAATATATTATTCTGAATATTGAATATACTGGTGAAGCAGCCAGAACATGAAGAAAAGTGGGTTTTGAGGTGTGGTATTGCTGCATGGGGAGAACTCAGTTTCCATGACCACCCCCAAAAGTGGAAGGACCACCCCCCAAAGATACTGACAGCACTCGGGTACCACTTGTTGGAGCTGCAGGAGGCCCTGGAGTTGAAAGGGCAGCTGGCAGAGGAGAACCAGCTGGTGTCCCAATTTCCTAAACTCTGCTGGATTAGCAGGCCCTGTCCAAAGGGTTGGGGGACCATCTCGACTGGTTATGCCTCCCCGGGGAAGAGGCACTGTAGCAGCTGCTGCAGGTGCTGCTACTGCCAGCATTTCTCAAGCTCAAACACAGTATCCACCAGGTCGGGGAACCCCGCCTCCACCTCCAGGCACTATAGCTCCTCCACCTGGTATGAGACCACCCATGGGCCCACCAATTGGGCTGCCCCCTGCAAGTGATGCCAATAGGCATGACTGCTCCAAGAATGAGACCTACCCGCCTCCACCAAGAATTCAACGTTCACATCCCACAGTAATCTATCCACTAAGACTCTGAGACTCTGCTCGTCCTTCCTAGTCACTATTTCTTGTAATGTGTCTTGTGAAACTGTAGCGCGTGTGCTTTTTGTCTCCTCTTTGCTGCATTAATACTAGCAAATAATAAATGCATACAGCAATCAAAAATGACATATATTATACTGAAGTTGTAATTTAGGTCTGAGGAGAATAGAATTTTCAGTGGAATCTAATTCTATGAGTAAAAAATGAGCTCCACAAAAATGTTCTTTAATCTTTAATTATCGATTATAGTCTGCCTCAGAGTAAGAAAAATTGATTTGCATATGGGTGCATTAATGTAAAAGAAAAAAAAGCTTTTCTTTAAACCTAAAATTCAGTACTTGTTAGAAATAGCCATTTACATGTACAAAAAAAAAAAAAAGATTCTACCAGGAGACTTCTTGCTTACGGATTTATTCAAAACATAACTTTCACTGATTAATGTTTCCCCTTTGGTCTTGACCGCTCATGGCTGCAGCAGAACCTCCTTGTGTTATTACAAACTTATCAAGTGATTCTTTACCCCTAGCCTGGAAAGTTACTATTCTCCTTGTTCCTGTTACCTGGAGGTGCCTGTTACATGCCAGGTGGCAGGCATAGCTCCCGATAAAATGCCTGGGTGCACAGCAAAGGCAGGCAGAATAAACAAGTAAAATTCTGTGCCTGTGTCCTCTGTTTGCTGTGGCTCAGGTTTCTGCTTCCCACGCAGGCAGGTCCCTGCTGCTGGGGCGCCCTCTGTTGCTCTCCCATCTTGGCATGGCTTGCTGTGAGTGCCTTCACTTGGCACCTCCCAGACACTTTTCTCAGCCCCCAACCCTCTCTCCCCCATGCAGCCTCTGGTTGTCTGCTTCTCCCCTCCTCCTTCACCAGGAACCTCCCCAGGCCTGCTCTTCCAAGAGTGCCCTCTGCTCAAGAATCTCCTCTAGACCCATTGTCCTCACCTCACCGACACCGTCAAAATCCCCACTGCTGAGCTCTACCTGTATCTTGTAGCATCGCAACTGTGCACTTATCCACACTTATGCATGGTCACAGGAGCAACCTTCCCTTTCCTTCTTCCCTTCCCACTCTCATAAATTCCCAGGCAAGTTTGATCCTCTAAACAAATTTCTAAGTGGTAGAAGTTTAGGAAAAGTTGGTAAGATATTGGGATATTGGGGGCTGGGGATGAGTGAGGAGTTTGACCCACACTTCTCTTGTTTGATCACCCAGTTTTCTCTTCTCAGCAGTAATGTTTCTTTGGGGAACATATATGAAGGACTAGTTCCATTCCTTCAACAGAGTTGCTTGTGTGAAGACATATTGAAAACCTCTGAACAAGAGATTCCCAGCAAAATGACACACCTGCAGAAGCCAGAGGTTAAAGGAAAGGAGATTCCTCCTCACATCCCTCACTTGCTGAAAGGAAGAGCCACAGGGAGGAAAGCTTAGCCCTGCTGCACTGACCTTGGCCCCACAGGTTCTAATCTTTCTGCTCCACTCACAGGAGAACATCAAAAAAGACAAGCAGGCATGAGATCCTCACTTCATTACAGTTCCCTAGTCCTGACTGTGAAGGAGATGGCTAAGTGGAGATGGGGATTCCCCTGGGGGACAGGCCTATCATGCACAGATATAAGAGTCTGAAAAGTAATCTCTGTCCACTGATAATTCCTAATCCCCCTCCTACTCCTTCCTCACAAAAGCTTTGTTGCCAGAGAGAATGCAAAAACAAAAGCCAAAAACAAAACAAAAAAGCAGCCCTTGGCATTCAGAAGTTGGCCTGGCCCTCAAAGCTAGGTCATGCTGTTCTCCTATTGGACATAAAACACCTCACAGGACACCAACTTCAGACAAGTTTACTCTGAGACTATAATAAAAATGAGACAAAGCAGTGTCACATCATAATTTTGTCTAAGAACAGACAAAATCAGGCCACTGTGCCACCCACAGAATACCAAGTATGCCTCTCACTGGCTAAATGAGGGAACGTGTCTTCTTTACTCAGTCATAGAATTGCCCCTGCTTTCTGATAGTATCCAATCTAGAGAAAAACCCTGCTTTCTTAAACCCTTCCCCAAATCACCCAACCCAAACCCAAATCCTAATATCATCCTACTGAGACACCCAGGGTTCCTCAGGGTGAGTGTTCTCCTTCGCTTTCGCAGGTAATAAACCCAACTCGTTTATCTACAGGTGTGCTTCTGGTGGTCTCTAGGGGCATTGACCCTGTGTAAAGGCAGTGGTACATCGTGTCATTCATATATAAATGGAGGACATTTTTACCAAGTGCCTTCTATGTACTTGATTCCCATACTAAGGGCTGGGAATACAATAAAAAATAGAACAGGCAGAAATCTCTGCCTTCACAGAGCTTACATTCTCATAGGGGAGACAGACAATAAATATGATGAGTAAATTGAAAATACAGCACCTTGGAAAGTGATAATAAAGATGATAAACAAACTGAGATTCATTTTTAGAAGGAATGACCTGGGAAGGCCTCACTGATCTGAAGGGGGTGAAGAGTGAGCCTGTGTGGAGAAGGTAGGGCAGAGCAGGTGCAAAGGTGCTGAGGCAGGAGCATGCCTGCCATGTCTGAGGAACGCCAAAGAAGCTGTAACTAAGTAAAGGGAGACAGAGTGGTAAAAGGGACGGTCTCATAGGGCCTTGTAGAAACTCCAAATTTCACTCTGAATGAGATGGGAGATGTTGGAGGGTTTGAAGAGAAGAATGACATGATCTGACTCTGGTTACTGGTTGAAGGGGCACAAGAGAGGAGCAGGAAGGCAGCAAGGAGGCTCTCATAATAATCCAGGCAGAGATGAGAGTGGCTCGGATCAGTTATTTAGAAGAAATTCATAATATTTTTAACAATCACCACCTAGAAAGCAACAATATTGTAAGTCAGTAAATTAATCACACTAGTTATGTTTTCATTTTGATTATAACTCTAGCTTCTTTTCTTGTACATTTAGTGTAGTTTTGTAATTCATGCAGCGTGGTGATCTGTGCAGAGCTTTAAGATTTAGGGAATCCCCTGGATAGGCTTTTTAAAACATTTTACCTCTTTTAATACTAATGTATTAGTAGAAGAAATTTATAACTTTTTGTTTCTTTTATTCATGATATTGGGATTTTATTGTAGAAACTTTTAAGATGCCAAGTGTGAGCCCAAAAATCTAAAGGGTTTAAGAAGCTATCCTGAAGGTCATGATTCTGACGGAAATCAGTAAATGTAATGTTTATTTCCAAACACTCAAGAAAAGTACTGACCAACATGATATTTTGTTGCCAATAATAAAAATATATGAATATATATTTGTCAGAATGGAAGAGCAAACTCATCAAGTTTAAAATTGTACCCTCAGTTTTTCAGAACTGATTGTTTACCTGCTTTCTAATAAAAAAGATTCTTAGAACAATCAATAATGGACAGCTTTTTTTTCTCATTCTCTGATGGCTGTTACTGTCTTAGTCTTATTGTTAATCAATGTCTTATCCTGATGGTTCTTAAATTCTTCTCTCTTGAAACAACAAGCTGGCTCTAAATGTCCCAATAGGGGGAAAAAAATACAACTCTTTTTTTTTTTTTTTTTTT
>JAQZBX010019628.1:0-33675 GCA_029593785.1 Cabassous unicinctus | reverse complement strand
GAAGCGAACCCGGGGCCTCTCATATGGTAAACGGGTGCTCTATCCATTGCGCCACACCCGCTTCCTGCCGTGAGGTTGCTGCATCAGCCCACCGCACCGCTCAGGCCGGCGTGCCCTCACAAGGAGGCCTCGGGACGCGAACCCAGGCCTCCCATATGGTAAACGGGGGCTCTATCCACTGAGCCACACCCGCTTCCCTGTCAAATTGTTTTTAAACATTCTTTTGAAATCTGAGGATTCATTTCATAAATTCCATGGCATCCCTTCTTAACCTTAACTATACGATACAAGTGGCATCTATTGGTTCTAACTTGGTATTTGCTTACTCCTGGCTTTCAAAAGCCATTATTTGATTTGCTTTGGTTTTTCTCATTTTGTTAATTGGAAGTTATTGATTTAGATTTTTAAGTTATTAGGATTTAAGCACATAGATAGTTTCCCTGGGTCTTAAAGAACACAAACTTCATTGTGGCCTAAATATCTCTTTTTGAGAAGCATAACTTTCTCAAAAAGAAATCCATATATTTGTGATATGAATAGAGCAACATTAATTAAATCCTTTGCTGCTTCTATCTTCAGCTGCTTTGTCCATGGGAGAAATTTGGTATTCTGTCTTGCAGCAAGGCATTGGCTGCCTTTTTAGCAATATAACTGAGTAGTCTTGATGGCATCCAACTGAAGGGAGCCACAACTCCATGAATATTGAAAAATATATCTATATAAAATTAACATAGTATTTACCTTGTTGGTCCTTTACCTACTGCTTAGCTTGTTTATGGGTTGTTAAATAAAACGAAGCATATCTGGCACCTACTAAACTGACTCAGGTTTTAGCAACTCCATGGCAGAAATCTCTCTTAAGCTACAAATTCAACATTAGTTTCTGAAAAAAGAGCAACAGTAAAAATAAGAAAAATGTTTGCTTTTGAAAAAGAGATGAAATGTAAATGAATTCCTGTTCTTAAAATTTAGATTTTAGTTTCCATCTGTCAAACCACTGAATGGAATGTTAATAGTAAATGATTTTGAGAGTTCTGATGGGCCGCATAAGTTACTTATCTGTTGGGAAAGCTAATCTGTTGGAAGAAATTTTCTATGAATATACTTAGGTTAATTTTGGAATTGCAATTTTCTCTTTGTTCCAAATAATGCTCTCCAGGAAAAGAACACATAGCCAGATGCTCTGGGCAATGCTGAGAATTACTGGGGAAATGGTGAAGAACTTAAGCGCTGTGCAACTAACCTGGGTGAAATGTCACATCCTTGCTGCATAAAAGCACCCAGGGAAAACCAGAGGCTGTTAAAGATGCCAAACTCATTGGGTGGCTGGTCGCTCGGTCCTTCCTTCCCATCCTCTGGCTCTTCTGTGTGCCATTCATATGGACTAAACCTACTAACCAGGAACAAGACCACGCTGACACCAATGTAGGCAAAGACTATGCACATCCAGATCTCATAGGCCAGAGGATCCAAGAAGGAAAACACTCCTGGTTTAGATTTCTGAGGCTTTTTGATCATGATAGATATGCCCAAACTCATGAAGGGCTTAGAGAAGTCAATGACCTCCTCTCGAACCAAAGTGATTGTCAGAGGGGCAATAGCAATCTCTGCTTTCTATAAGAGAAAAGACACATGAAAGCACATAGGTTAATGGATTTCAAGAAGAATTCACACTGGATTTAGCCATTCAAAACTAACCAGTTAGGCATTCATTCTGGAATTTTTTTTGTTTGCTTTTTTTCTTTTCTTTTCTTTTCTTTTCGAGTGCTGACAATGAACAAGTCCTGTGATAAATCAGTAGATTTATTTTCATAATAAAATATATCATTAAAATTGCACTAAATGTTTTTATTGGTGCTAGTAATTAGATAACAGGAAAAGAAATGAGAAAGAATAGACATAAGCAAAAATACCTTGAACTAGAATAATTGTGTTAGTCTTTAAGGATCTGGGAGAATTTAGAGGAAGAGACAAGAAGCCTTCCGTGTTGCTGGATCTCTGAGTATCTTGGTGAGGAAGGCTGCTGGGCTGCAGCCTTTTCTGTTTCATTTGGAATGTTGCCACTAATTCATTACTTGGTCATCCCTTAATATTATGAATTGCAAATTTCAAACAGTCCTCTCTTTTTTTCCTTTCCAATTATGAGAAAACCCATCATAATGTCTGGGTTTGTTTGATAAAAAGAAAACCTGTTGTTGGACAACATTTTCCAATTCAGTGCACACACAAAAATCTGGAAATTGGCATTTATTTCTGGCTATTCACATACTTTGATTTTTCTACTTGCAGTTTTAAAAAATATCTTGGAAAATAATAGATTCAATCCTCAGATATTGTGATCATAAGCCACTAGCTTTCATTTTCATAGTTGTGAGATTTGGGGCAATTTTTTCTGAGTCTGTTTTCATGTCTCTAAAATGAAGCTGTTTCTTTCCTGTTTACCTCACGGTGTTTCTGTGACTATCTACAAAGTCATTAATAAAATAATAGCCCTGGTTGAGAGAATACGTGCCTGATGCGGATCTAGATATTTTCAGTTGCCTGTCATTTAAGCCTCATGACAATCTTATGTTATCATTGTTTTATAGATGATGAAACTGAGGTTCAGAGAGGTGAGTTTTTCACACCATGGGAGCTCTGAGATTGGAGCCTGTGCTTCGACAATGAAATCATGCCTCTTCTAAAATCAAACGAAATAAAAGTGTGGTGAAAAAGCTCTCTAGACTGTCACATAGTCTACAAATAAAGTTGCTTAGAATTATTTATTTAAAAAGGAGACTCTTTGGCATCAAAAAGGAATCAGAAACATACTCAGACATCCATGTTCTCACAGAGCGGCCAACCACCCACATTCACTCCTAAAAACCCTCAGCTTCCGGTTTGATACAACGGCAGCCGGAAGGTTTTGAGGGGGGTACCCTGGCTGCCGTGCTATAGCCACTGAGTGACGGAGAGTTGACTGTGTGACATCAGGTGGGAGGAAACTTAGCTCCCCTCATAAACACCCCAGTCCGTACAAGCCAGAGCCACTGCTGGGAGAGTGCTCTTTCCCCATTATTCTTATCTGTAAGCTTGCTACTACACAAGTGATATGTGAAGGACCTGCAGGAAAACGAGTACCAGCAAAAAAGGAAATGTTATTTTATTCCTACAACATAACTACTCTTGTTTTTTTCTAGACTTTTGCTCTATGAAAAATACTTATTCTTTTCTTAAAATGAGATTTTTATAATTCCTCTCCTTAGCATAATCGGATCAACATTTTGCCATTTCAACATATACATATCAAAAATAAGTTTTAATGGTTGAAATATTTCATTATATAAAAATGCCAAAATTGTCTCAACTGATTATTTATTTGGGGGGATATATAGGTTGTGTCCAGTTTTACACAATTTAAAACAGTGCTGCTAAGAATATCTTTGAAGCTATATCCTTATGTGCATCTTAATTATTTAAGATAAAATTCTAGAAATGGTCTTGCTGCATTAAACAGTAACAGCTTTTTAAAGGCTCATGGTATATTTTGTCTAAGTTTTCTCCAGAATGAGCACTCTCCTTTCTACTGTCACAGGTACTATGTGAAAGTGCCTGCAGCCCCAATCTCTGGACATATCACGTTAATCTTATTGTTCTTCATCTTCACCAATTTGAAATATGGAAAATTAGATCTCATTGCATTAATTTGAATTTTGTTTTACAAATAATTACTTTTTAATTTAAGCAGTCCTTTTTGCTGCTTTCATGGATTGCCTACCATAATCTGCCTCCATTTTTCCAGATAGGGTATTAATCTTTTACTTACTAATTTGTAAGTATTTTTAAACACATTAAACATGTTAACTTTTCCCCCATCTGTTGCAAATATATTCAGTGTTCATCAATTGTTTTGCTTTTACAAAGTAGTTCATGGTATTTTATTACATTCATATGTTTTAAATTTTTATGTAGGCATATAAAATTATCTTTTTGCATTTTCAGCCTTTGGTTTCATGCTTAGAAAAATCACCATATCAAGATGATATATTTGATTCTAGTGCTTCTAGTCCCTCTATAATTTATTTGGAATATTGTGTGAAGAAGTGTTACAAATTATTTGTAACTATAACAAGGAGTTGCCCAGCTGTCCCTACAGGAGTCAGTGAATAAGGCATCCTTTCACTGATTGAAATGACATCTTACACACACAAACTTGTTTTATCTCCTGTAATATGTCATTTACACACATTACCACTAATGAGGAAAAAAGTCTTCAAAGGGAAAAAAATGAAGGAATCCCAGCATGTAAAAACTAGATGCCGTAGAAGGCAAGCATTGGCTGATGAGCGTCACGATGTCGTGAGGGGACCCAGTGCCCTCTGAGCCCCATGAGCGCGTTGACAGGGAGAGACCAGTGAACAGAAAGGACACCTGTGTTCACGCTCTGCTAAGACCGGGGGTGTTGTGTGAGTCTGATCAGGCGAGTCCCAGAATTCAGTGTGTAAAGCACCTCCCGTGGGAGCTTGGCAGGGTTTGGATTCTTGAGCACCTCTGAAATGAGGCTCAGGAATGAGCATTTTAACACGCTTTGAGACAAATTCCCCTGGACTTTAAAAAACTTAAAGAAACCAAAAGCTACAGCAGGCCCAGGGGAGGCCCTGGAGAGCCCCTCGCCGCCATGCTGGAGCAGCCTTGTTGCTGAGGTGAGCAAGAGGGTTCTGAGCTCCCGAGCTGCCACAGGACGCAGCGTGGGGATCACGTGTGTCTCACAGCTAATGTTTAATAACAATTTAAAAAGTACAAAAAATATAAAAGTTTACCAAAAATATAAAAAATAATGGATTCAGAGGCATCATGTTCTCTAACAGACTTTCTTGAGGAGAAGAGACTGGATGGAGTTTTACTCAGGACTCTGGGAACTGAGCACTAATGTGTGTGCTATCAGTAAAAGAGGAAACAAGTTGTTACACAAGCACAGGTTTTGTAGATAGCAGAATGGAAAGGACCAAATCTGTGGAACGCTTAGGAGACATGGGATAAAACTCCTCTGGGGTAAATGGATAACTCAAGCGGCAGGAATTGGGGTATTTACCCCCTGGCAGACTGGCTGAAGACTGCACACCGTGTTATCTTCTTTCTCTCAGGATTGTGCCACACTGGGACTTTCTGTTCCTGTGAAACGTGCATTACTGCCTTGTATTTATTGTTAATTATGCTTCTCTCTCCTCACTTAAAAATTTTTTTTGAAACATTTCCCCCCAATAAAACACAGGCAGAACGTTTGCAAAGGCTGTGAGCCTGGGCAGCCAGCGGTATCTGGAGGAGAGATGCTTAACCAACGCCTTAGGAAATAACGCAGCTTAATTATTCCGTCCGTAAATAATTAGTAACCCAAATATGATTTTCTTTTTCAAGATGAAGTACTCAGTAGTGTTGTAGGAAGGAAATGAATTACTGTAATTCTAACAACTTGGCTGTTGTTCATGACTTAAATCTGCTCACTCTATCAAAAGCTTAAAATATTACCAAGGAACAAATGCTTTAGGAATCACTTCTGTTGGAACTTTAGACAGTAATGTGCAATATGAAACCGTCCGTGAACCCTGTGGTAAAATACCTTTTGCTTTTTAAAAACTGCATTTTTCTTTTCATTTTGGGCTCCTGAACCAGTCAGCAATTCTTTCACGTGGATATGAAAGTACCCAATTGCTTCCTAATGTCAAGCAATTTCCTCTGTCTGTGAAGTTTTGGCTGCTGCTCTATTCTGTGCAGAAACGATCGCTGCTTCAGGGTCTGGAAAGCAGGGCTCAGTACCACGAGACTATTGAACTGCAAGTGTGGCTCGGAAAGCGAGTCCCTCTGTGGACTTCAGTCATGCTCTCAATCTTTCTACCTATATTCTTTTCTGAGAGAGGATGACTTTCCATTTAATTCTTCATTCCAAAGGGGACTTGTAAGGATTATTTGGACAGAGTATGCTTTGAAGGTGAAGTTTGTGAAATATGAATTCAGCATGCTCGGCTTATAGGAAATTTCAGAATACATTTCAAATGTATGTTCCTTTTATTGTTTACTCAATGAATAGTGCTTTCTGTGAGCTGTAGGCCTGGTTTCTGGGCTTTTGAAATACCACTCAGGATGTGATATTTACCTGCTTGCCTTCGCTAAGCATTTGATAACTGCCGGTTTGATTCTGACACTTTGTGGTGGTAGCTGAAGAGGCCGAGCTTGCTCTGATTCAGGCAGGACTGCCCATGTTCTATGGCGTATTTGCCTTTGGCTATAAATGTGTACACTCAATATCTAGTGCAGTCAAGAAAAGGGCATTCCAAGCATTCATGCGAGGCCTGCTCTGGAATAAATTCTAGGTTTTACGTTTTGCTATTACGTAGGTTAAAAGGATGGTATTGGACAAAGTTTAAATTTACTGTATTCAGAAGAACTGTAAGAATCTCACGTTTTTGGTGACTATTTTATAGATGCTAAAGTATTCTCCATGGAATGATTGTCAATTACTAAAATATATTTACAAGTAATTACAAATAAGTAATTTACAAAGAAAAAGGACTCTAAATTAGCTAAAATAATGTCCACCTATAAACTGTTGAAGGAAATCTTTGCCTACAATGCTCAAACAACAGATTACTAACAAATTTGTTTTACAGTTTTCAAAATAATATATCTATGGCATAACAGCATCAAGCTAAAGAGAACGGTCACCAAGGACATTATGAAGCTAGTGTATTCTTAAATTTTATCTCTTTCCTGATTTTGAAGTTAATCAAGTGTCAGTTTCTCTCATTATTTGAGAATTGTAATACTAATAAAATAGAGAAACATTTGAACACCTGTATATCTCTCTTTGAACTTAGCTGCAAATTACAAAACACGTAACAGTTTAAAACAATACTTTTAAATATTGATATGTGCCCAAATGAAAAGAAGTTTTAGGTTTATTTAAGTAAATCCTTCAATAAATTGATTTGCTTACCCCATAAACAAGTTCTCCTACCATCCCATTCCAGATTTTTGTGTCTGCATCCCTTGCTCCATATTTTCCATCAGGGACAATGGCAATTTTATACTTGATACCAATATGTTTTGCAATTTCAGATGCCAAATCTACACAATATCCTTCATACTTGTCATTTCCTTCAAACATTTCGTGATTTTTCTTGTACATAACATATGGGGATTCCTATAATGAGAGAAGTAGAACTGTAAAGGAGAAATTATAAAACATACAATATGAAACCTTTATGTAACTTTTTAGTTTCAGCAATTGACAAAAAGATTACATTTAGTATCAATATACATACTGATCTTGGGTGGCTAGAAATCAATAAAAAACAGATGAACACATAAATATGATTAAAAGTATATTAAATTGCTTTACCTTGGATTCTAAACGTGAAATCATTGAAATAATTTTCTATTGAGTGATAATTATATATGTAAATGTGAATATGATAGAAAAATATCTACTAATAGTTGTGGAGAGGAGTACAAGTTATAATCTCTGGAGGTAAAATTCTCATTTCTAAAATATCTCATGAAGTAAAAGACTATTTATTAGTTTCAGCTTCATGTAATAAAAGATTCATTCAAGATCTCCATATTTTGCAACTCGCTTAGCCAAATTAGACAGTGACCTCTTTTAGGAAAAGGCCTAGCTCAGTTTTCTTTGACCTCTGGTGTTTTTCAAGCTGCCTTTTTCAGAGCAGGCACTTGCAACCCAATTGTTCAAAGAAGAAATGAATTAATAGTTTAAAAACTTGTATTTGCACTAAATTTGCTTTCCTAATGTTGTCTGATAGTTTGGCCTTACACAGGGTTTGTGCTTCATGAATTTTAATTCTCTTATAAAATACATCCTTAATGGAAGCTGTGTTGTGTTGAGCACACACTTTGTGATGTTCCCACTTAGTTTTCTAAGTAATGGAGAAAGAAAATATGTTGAATTATTGTGAAAGTCCTTTGAAAATGAAAGTTTACTGGTGGCCAATAATACCTGGATGTTTTTCAGTTAACACACACATGCACACAAACACACACACAAACCATTTATAAAGACTTGTTAGCAAAAAAAACAAAAACAAAAAAAACCCAACAACACTTGATTTTACAAATGGCGCTGAGAGCCACCAACCATAAGATAGGTCTGGCGAATATGCAAATGTCGAGAACTCTTGGCCATGCCTCAGTTTTTCTTGTCATTTGTAGACCAGGAGTGGCTACCAATGGCCACAGCCACATTGAGATCAGTGTCTTATATTTTATATAATCGTACTCTAACACTCATTTCGTAATCTCTCATAAGCATCTTTTCTTTTTCTCCAGCAAATTCCTAATTGGAGAAGTTGAACTTGTTCTTGGAACTCTGGATTACTTTGCATTACATGACAGCCTATGCTAATTTAACCCTGACTTTGTTTTGAAGTACTTGTAAATGTGGAAACATCTTTTAAAAACTTGATAAGCACAGTTACTTACATGACACATGATTTTCTCACTGGGATGTCCTAATTAAATAACTCTACAGTAGGCAATTTTCCAGGATTGGTCTTTGTATTATTTTCTGAAATCCTGCCTGAGGTTGAAATGGCCAAGTGACCCAGAAGTCTCCGACCTCTTTGAATTTGTTGGCTATTCTAACACTGGACTTGGGTAAAGTAACTCTTTCCACCTACAAAATTGTCTTTAGATAAATGAAATTTATTTATTAGTTTACTTAATACAGTCTGTAAAATATGAAGGGTCTTACAAATGGTAGATTCAGTCATGAAAATTTGTGGTTTGTTGCAAAGCATTGTTAATTTCTAAGATATGCTATAAAAATTAGTTGCTAATCCTTTAATTTCCTCTCTCTTTTTTTACAGTAGCCTAATTAAAATTTTTTAGAATATGCAGAAAAAAGCAAGACTCATGTACTTGTAAAATGCTTAACATTCAAACTGAAATGGCTCCACAGTAGCACGTATAATTATTAGTATAACAAGATTAAATTTTTTTCAAAAGGGGTAATGTTAAGGCCTTCATTTGGTATTAAGGTTGAAGGTCAATTCTAAAGTGTCTGGAATATTTGAAAACTTGTGAATTTTAGTCCTATATATGTTACTGCCTAAGCTTGTGTGCGGAAGTTTCTCTAGTCAGTATTATCATCTAATTTGCTAAATTATTTCTACATTATATAGTGAACAATTTGACTCATTAAAAGCTGCATTTTTATTATTTAATCAACAAATATTAAGCATCCACCGTGTGCTTTGTTAGGAGCTGGTAGTACAAAAATAAATATACCCCTGTTCACTTGTGATTAAAATCATTGAAATTCTTTTTAATAAGGGAAAAGGAGAAAATAATAAAAGATATTAGTGAAAATAAGAATGGCTCTTATTTAGTGCTTACTCTGTGTCAGATACAATGCTAAGTTTTTTTACCTGTACCCTTTCATTTACTTCTAATGATGACATCTTGAAGTAGAGATTTTTCATTTTGTAGAAAGAAAAAATTAAGGTTAAGAGAGTTTAAGCAAATTGTTCAATTTTACAGGACTAGCAAGTGATAGAGCTGGGATTTGAACCTATATTTTGAAGTAGCTGGAAAATTTTAAAACTACATCTTTCAAAATATATGCAACTATTTGAGATTTTATATTATTTACAAAGACGGGACAAGATTAAAGACATGTATTTCTGTATTTTTAGTGTCTGAAATTCTTTATCTGAAGTCTTGAGTGAATATATAGATAAAATCTCTCATGGTCTCTGACACATAGAAAGCATTCAATAAATATAAAGATTTTCTGGCCTATCAGCTCTTCAAAAGGAAAGTAAATATTAACAAGTGTTGGGTCATCTGCTCTGAAACAGGAATATGGTTATGTGAGTAAAAGTTTTATTTAGTGCTCCTCAGTTTTTTCAATTTCCTTTTTGGACAACAAGGGCCCATCAGATTTTTGTCTTCCTGCCGCCTTCCTCCAACCTCCCAACCACCACCTCCCTCCCCAAAAGAGGTTAGAGAAACTTTCACACTGAAGGTATTTGATTAGGAATTTGGCCAGACTATTTGCACAACTAGAAGTTAAAAATTATTAAGATCCAGGAGATGTGGTGCATGTAGCATAAGAGAAATAAGATGGCCACACTCGGGGTAGGGATAATGAAGGCAGAGAGAGCCTAGGCTTTCCTTGAACAGAGGCGCTCATGGTTACTCATCTCTACCCAATTTCTTTGAGCCTCATTTTGCTTTTCTTTCATGCCAAATTCAAATATGTAGCACATCCCACACTCCCAATCTCACTCCTTGCCCTGCCTCCAATCTGACAATTTGTCCACAAGTAGCTCTTCAAGCACTGGAGACTTGGTGAGATTTAAGACAAAATTTTGGGGCTATTATGGGAAAAGTATATATTTTACTTCAATGCAATGAAAAACGAATTCTAGCAAATCATCAAGGGAGATTTGTGGGGCATCTTTGCAAAGACCTATGGGAATTCGGTGTTCAATTGAGAATAAAAACAGAAGGATCAGAGGAGTGAAGTATAATAACCGCTTATTTCTGTGTTAAAGAGTATGACTTTCCATCTTTATTATCAACCAGTGTGTTCTGCAGGACAATAATTCCTTAGAAGTTATTTTGAAATGCATGGCTTCTTAGTGATTATGAGTTTATTTATTGAAACAATCTACATAATGGGGTGGTCTACAGCTGCTCTGCTATTTCAGGAAAGAAAACACTCTGTCAAAAGCTGATATATTAGGACTTACTTATTTAAATGTCTGTCTAAATGAATTAAAATGATTTTAATTGATAACGTATAAATGTCCCACCAAAGAATAATTTATTTGAGGTTATTTGTATTTAGCAAAAGTGAAACTGTTGAAACAAGATACTTAGTAAGAAGTTTCAAAATTTTCTAAACATCACAAGTATAATCATTACAATTACTATGGAGAACAATTAAAATAATAAAAGCAGTAGTATTCACCAAAGTTATTAGTTATGCAGGTATTTGCATTTCTCAAAAGAATCCTAATGGATGTAAATAGTTTAGTTCATGGGTAAAATTCTTAAAACTGGAAATTAAAGTGTTATTAGCCATTGAGAAAAAATGAGTAAATTTTATGGCTGAACAATTTTAAGTTTATTCAAAATAATTTATTTAAAAATTGAGTTATAAACCCCTGGGGGTAGGGGTATGCGTATATATATGCATATGTATGAATTCATACTTAGTACAAGGTATAAAATAACTCCGTCTGTATTTTTCCAATATATATGTATATATAAAACACAAATATACATGTGTATTTTTTATTTGCACATATATAGAGAAAAAGTACAAAATTCCACATGGAGAAGATAAAATATCAAACACATCCTAAAAAGTACAAAAAGTAACCTCTGTAAATATCAAGTGTAATAAGTAAAATTACTTTTAGATTTGTGACATAAATTCTGAATTTGTAGTGAACAAATTTGATTTTATGTACATTTTTTTCTGAAAGACTGTTATGTTCATAAGATGGCAAGAGATGCCTTCTTAGTATGAGTAATGAACCATAAGCATCATTTAACTTCAATAATAAAGCTTTTGGGGAGAAAGGGCCTCACTAAAATATAACTACATTATCTCTGCTTTTCTAGAGAGTCCAGCAGCTGCCCAAAGGAAGCAGTAAGATTACAGGGAAAATACTTTCCATAAGGTAAACTGTAAACTGCCTTTGCCTAAAATGCTACATTTATGCAAACCACATGGCCCGGCTATGGCTATCTTTGGTTGTTTACAGAAATTACCATTTTGAATGCAGGAAGTTAAATCAATGTGGTCAGAGTCTTGTGTCTTACAGATTTTACAACAATTTTTAGCCACTAAGATTTAAAGATGAAAAATGATGAGCACATGAATCCCAAACTTTAGAACTTGCACCTTTGTAATTATGACTTTCATGTGATAATATTGTTGGATTTTATTTTTTATTTAGATTTAGTTAAGTCATATTCAGTATGACTACATTCAGGTAGAATAAGTTGATCATTAAAATGAAGATTACATTATAGATGAACAACATGTCATAACAATTAAATTTTCTATAGCATAAAAGGCTAAAGTCATATTTTAGTTAAAAATGATAGGTCCTCCACTTATTTTTTATGTATTTTGGTTTCTCTCAATGGAATATAAGTTCCACTGAATGTGGGCATTTTTGTCTCTTTTGCTCACTAATATCTCAGGGCTTACAACTACCCCTAGCACACAGCAGACGCTCAATAAATATTTATGAATGAATAGATGGATTTCTCAATCAATTTTATTTCATAACAGCACATATCATTACAGTGTGTCAACACAGAAATAACAGTATTCACAAAGGAAAGACAAATGGGAGAACAGCAACACCATATTGATTGTGACCAGAATGAGTGCCTTCCAGTGCTGACACTCGGTTGCCTCCTGTGTCTGCACGTCTGTCTTGCACGTATGACAATGTGTGACAACTCCACGTGTGTTGGGAGCTTTTCACTTGAATTCAGGGGATTATTACAGGCAGGTACCAATATCTTTCAAAATGAATGGGGTGGTAGAGATGTCATAAGGTCCTTGGCTATAATTTTCAACAAAAGCAAATGTAAGGGACACTTTCCGGGAAAAGATGTTGGTATGTTTTTTGAAAGACTGAATGATTATGCAGCTGCAAATACCAGAGGTATTAGTACATTTCTATACAAAGAGACAGATAGTAGTATTGTACTATTTCAACAGCAGATGCAATCACTGTCAAACAACAGATATTTTACAGAATATTCTTTATGTATATAGGAAACAGTTGGAGTTTTTCAATCATTTTTACTTATTTTTGGTTGCATGCTTCCTGAAAACCAGTCATGCTTGCAAACTTAATTCAGTATTTTGGTTTTAAGAACTATATCTCCAGTCCCTTTAATAACAGGGATGGAAATGAAATTCTCTACATGACACCTATAATGCACATTAAGCCACTTTATTTCACACAGAACAGGCAGAATTGCAAAAAAAAAAAAAAAAAAATCTTTAAAGAAAACAACTGTATATGTTCAGAAAACAAGCACACAAATTAATAGATATTTACTTTTAAAAAATCTACTCTTGGAATTAGGAGTGATATAATTCCATCATTTATGTACAATGACCTATTTCAAGACATGGGAATTGATATGTCAGAATCACAAAGTGATTCTTCTCCCAACACCTATTTATTTTCTTGAGAAAGATGAAGATTAATTCTTCTTTTGTTTTAGTATCTCAGAAAAGTCACAGAAACTTCTTAAAAATATTTTTTTCTGGTAGTCCAGAGTAGGTCATCCAAGCAGAATCCCACATGAAAAACAAGCTTAAATTTACTACATTGGAGAACAAGACTTGAGCCTTAGTTAGGAAGGGTCGAACTGCGTGGAACTCTTTTCTTTCTTGATCAATTTCTTAAAATAGGATTCTTCATCAGAGGCTGAAAAGAGGAGGACTGTACTGAAGCATGGCTTTCCATTACTGTCTTTTATAGGAAAAGAAATATCTACATATTGCTTTTCAAGTCCCATGCAAATATTACACAATTAAGTTAGAAGGTATACATTTTGCTCTCTTAAACACAAACTGCTGTTGGCCTTGCGTCCTAAAATCACGATCTTCCAATCAAGGCTTGGCAGAGTACATTAATTGCTAACTAGCGATGAAACACAGATAAAACTAATTGCAACATCTGAAAGCTTCTCTCTGGCATTTCCATATTTTGACTTCAATGTCGTTTTGGAAATAACTCAACATTACTGAAAACCTAAAACTAAAATTACGCAAGCTGAAAACTAAGTTACATAAAATACTTCCATTTCATTTAGAGTAAGTGCTTCCATAAATGATTAAAAATATATTCTGCCTAATGAGACAGTGAGATGAGGATATATAACTGTAAATTAGATAGAAAAGGTCACCGATTGTTAATCCCCTTTGACTAGCATTGACTCTAAAGGGCATGTTTGACTTTAGAAAAGGAAAATAAAAAAGATATTCTATTATTTAAAAGGCAATTTCATGAGAATCTCCTTGAAAAAGCAGCCTTAAAATTTAGTGTATTTTAAAATAAATGAAAAAAAAAAATAAAAAATTTAGTGTATTTTACAGTTTAGATGATATGCCAAATTCAGCAATCGTATTTTCCTTAATTCCTGGGAGAATTCTAATAAATTATATTGTGCATTTGTCACTGGTTAATGAGAAGAATAATCGGTGCAAAAACCCTTTTCATATTAAAAATAAATATAAAACAAAATTAACTTCGAAAGCATTCAGTTATATAAAACATGCTCATTCAAATCTTTACATTCATATTTCCACTGTTATAAATAGACCATACAAATCAATATTCGATGGTTAAACTACCTGGAAATTATCAATCTTAGCACAACTATTATTACATTGATGTTTTAATAAGCATAACAGTAATAATATGGTTTTGTAACTGAATAGTTCTAAGTGATTGGTTGTTGATCTTTTTCATGTTTACCCTTGTTTTTGGGGTCTTAGCATTTCATACATTTCCAACTAGAGTTTGACAGTCTCAATTTTTAACATCTGTGCATTTTTCCAAGAACAACAAAGCAACAAAATATAATACAAATGAAAGTCCTGCATGTCCTCAAAGCTCAGCATAAACCTATTCAGAGCCTCAATAGACTTGTGCATCAGGACCCCCGTGACACAGGTGTTAAGACACAGCTTTTACCCTCCCTGCTCACCGTAGCTGGGGAGTTAAAATTGCCTGTGGACAACACGGAAGAGCATAAAGCAGAGACCAAAACTTACCATAATTGTGGTTACAACCACTGTTCTGTTCTCAATAGCTGCGGTGTCATTGCCAAGAGTGGGTACATCTTGAATCAAGACTAATTTATCCATATCATTCCAGTAACCAACCTGCAAAACAGAGAGAAACATTTGAAAACATATTTTCGAAGGGTTTTCTCTAGTTCCTTCTTGGAGCAATGAGGGGTATAAATAAGTAAGCATACAAAACAAATTTAAAAAGCAAATGAAAAAACTGTTTGGAAATTTACTTGATGATAAATCCGTTTTCCTAGCGTTAACGATACTGCTCCATTACACATTTGGCAACTTTACAACTTACACTCATGGTGAACAGCCAAGACATTGAATGGGAGGTTCAGAAAGAAATATGGATGCATTTGGAACATCTTTTTATATTGATTCTCTCTTCTAGTAAGATGGACTGGCAGCCTCTACACATTAATTTGCATGATTTTATCAATAAAGTTATAGGCTGTATGGTAAGGGGAGTAGTCAGATTAATAAAGGGAACATGTAGGGGACATTTGCAAACAGACAAAAGTGACTTGTGAGTTTGTAAAGTAATTTAGAAATGGTTTTTGGTTTGACATGACCTAGCCACTGAGTAACTTAATTTTAGGCAGTTCTGAAATGCTGACATCAGAGATGAATATTAAAGAACAATGTTTTCACTTTCAAAAGTTACATTTCAATTTGTATTTTTTCATTTTTAAATCCTTATATTACTTTCTCATTTGGAAGTGAAGCAAATACCTTTCCATAGAATATATTAACTAATTAAGTAAATACTTTAAGAAGCAGTAAACTCCAACATGGCCTTAATGGAAATTTAGGGTTCCTTGTATCATGCAGACCATTAAGTGCTAGTAATGGCTATGACTTATTAAGTGCTTGCTCTTTGACAGACACTGTACTTAATGACTTTAAAAATATGAATCTTAAAGTGAACACATACAGCAAACTTAGAGGCAGGCGCTATTATTACCCCCACTTGAGACATGAAGATCTATTTTAGAAGGTTAAATAAAAAAGCATGCGATTATACTACAGTAGGGCCAGAATTCAAAGCTCAAGTCTGTTTGACACCAAATCCACATATTTTGTCATTATGCTACACAGTTTCCCAAAATGGGTGTTCATTTGATGCTTGCCAAACTTCTTTCTTGAATTTCTTGATTCAGTTGATTAAACTAACTTCTATGATAAAATATATGTATTTGCTCACTAGTCTGGTTTCATTATTTGTTCTAATGTATTTTGGAAGTCTCTCTTGCCTCCTTTAAGCTTTTTAGCTGCCATGTTAGTATTCATGAGCATATTAAAGTAAGCATTTACATGTCAGAAACATGTACTATATTATTCACAAATGATGCCGATAGAATAGAATAGCAGAATAGATGGGACAAAAGAATTTTCATCAATATGACTTGCTTCTTGGCTTGAGGCAAGATGATGAGTATATGTCAGTTCAGCAATTTGTTGATTTGATTTTCATCTGTCCAAGTGAATCCATTCTTGGCTGATATTTATTTAATAATTCTGTGAAAATTTTAATTTAAAAAACAAGTATGCTTTTGAGAACCACCCTTTCCTCAATTCCTACTTGTACTAAAAAAGTGTGAGTTGCTTCTTGTTAATTTTTCTTTCCACATGACATTAGATGACATAAAAACGGGTTTCACAGGTTAGCACTCCATTAACATGAAGCCACGCTATAGATCCCAGAAGCCAATTCTCCAAGAAATATAATTTTTCTTTATTAATGAGTTCCCACAACAGAAAAATCACCGTTCTACACATCCTGGAAAGTCCCCAGATGTTGGGAAGACCTTGACATTTTGCATTTAAAAACTGACCTGTGGGTTCATGACTTTCCCCACAAGAGATAAATGATTTAGAAGTGCTGGCAAATGAAAATGATAAGCAAACTTTCACCCAGCTGTATCTACTTGCTTTATATAGACACACAATTCTGTGCTATGGGGCCAATTAAGATAGACTGCATGCCCTTCACTAATGGGAAGGAAGACCACACGGGGGCCACTCCCTAAAGAAAGTACTCCTAAAACTTGGACCTCGAACCTCACATGAGGTGGAGTTTCTCTCCCTAGTTCTTCACTGTGTTTTACAATTTACTAAGAGCGTTTTTCCATACTGACCTCATTACTCATACAAAAAACTGGGAATTTTCTCCCCAAATCCTAGAGACAAAAATTGGGTGAAAAGTGATTTTGTAATTCTGGCACAAAAATATGGAAGCATTTAAATTACTAAACAGACAAGGGATGCCAGAAAAAATTAATCTATCCTGGTTCTCAAAAGATGAACCGTGTGCCACAATAACCAGAATACTGGCCTGAGCAAACGTCTCCCTATTTCCCATGGTTTGGCCCACAGCATAGGGCTGGATAGGGACCGAGGAGCTGTGAGAAGCCCCTGTTCTACTCAAAGCTATCCTGAAAAGTCTGCTTAATTCCCATGCCGCTTCTGCCTGGAACCCTGTGGGCCTGGGACCAATACTGCTTAGAAGTCAAGAGAAGGAGCTGTGGTGCTAACATGGATCTCGGCTTCCACCCCAAGTCCACCTTTTTCTAGCTGAACATCCCTGGCAAGTTACCTGGTTTTTCTGAGCCTCACTTATCTCTTCTATAAAATGAGAAAAAAATATATCCTATTTCCAGGTTGGGTGAGGATTAAATATAAAAATGCATGTCAATTTTCTATTACAGTGTCTGGCATATGACCGGCTCCCAATAAATGTAATTTTTACCATTAAGAATTCTTGGAAACCAAGCAAGTCTGGGTCTGGAACATTCTCCCTGGTGCCTTGGGGGTTACCAGAACGGAGAGAAGGTTTTATTGCACGGAGGTGCTAGGACTTCAGAAAGAGCTTTTTGGCTTCTTGCTAATGAGACTCTCCATCAGTTTTCCTGTTACACAAGCCAGACAAACTGATGGGTTGACTCTGATCTATTTTCAAAGATAGCTCCCTTGCTGGCAAGTGTTCAATTTACAAGAATGATTGCTCACTTCTCAGGCATATTGCCTAGTCTCACCAGCACGGTGTTTCTCATGGTAGCTCATTTTTAAGTTTAATATTCCTGACAGAATGCCCACGCCGATCGTTGCCACAGAAAAGTGAAGACAGATGAGTTGACATCGCTTTACACTTCATATTTCTTTTACGAGCCTTAGATGAATGTCAGCTGACTGTGAAGATGTCCTATTCATCACTCTCCCCAGTTCCTCTTTAACTTTCTCCTTGAGAAGCGTTAACTTTGGGTACAATCATGGCTCAATAGGCCACGAAAGCTTCAGTGCTATAAATAGCTAGTACTGCTAGTTACCACCAGCTTCCTTTTCCATTATTCTTTCTTTTTATAGTGAGCCATTTTACTTTCTTTGCTGTTTTATGCAACACGGAATTGTCTTTTGCATTTTAAAAAGCTTTTGCTTAGAGAGCTAATTCTGCAAGTCTTGTGTGCCAGGAAGGTGGGTCTGTTTTAGCCCTGCCCACCAGCCAGCGGACATTTCCAGGGGCCTGTCTAGCATTCTGTGTACTCCACAGCTAACAGAAGGGACTTTGCTGAAAATTGGCTCTTCCTTTCTCGTTGCTGGTTGTCTGTGTGTTTACTGAGTGGGTAAGGTCGGTGTACATGGAACCCCCTTCCTTCAAGTCAGCCTTGGGAGCACGTCTCGTTCTCTTGCTGAGGGCAGCCTCCTTTGGGAAGCTTATGGATGGGAGCCACTGGCTTCCCCGCTCTCACCCATCTCTCTGTCCGACCTGGATCAGGTCGACTCCAGCCTACGGAGTATTAATTGGCAGCCTGCACTCAAGGAGATGCTAAAAACAGGCTGAAAATCTGCAGATAGTTTTCACGGCAGCTCACATCTCTCCCTCTTACACACCCTCACGAAAGACCAGAGCAAAACACAACTTAGGAACGCCTTTGCCATTTTCCACGTATGGACTTAACTGTCCTCAGTGTCTCTATTTAGGTTGCTGCCTCTTCCATTTCTACATATCCAAACTCTTAACTTCATGGCTAACCGCATCCCACTTCCTCTATGCAGTCTTCCTTGATTTATTTTCCTCCAGCTGGAAGTAATCTTTAGAATTTCCACTTGCCTTCTCTGTAACTGCCACATGGAACTTCAGTTCTTTCCCACTAGAAAATAAACTCCTTTAGAGCAGGGTCTACTGAGGCAGTGAAATGATGTGTAAAGGCTACGGAGTCAGGCATATCGGAATTAAAATCTGTGTCTTGTCACTTCCCAACTGTATGGACTTAGTCAAACAGCTGGCACCTACTGGGCCTTAATTTTCTTATTTGAAAAAGGGAGGTGACAGCACTCGTGTTCTAGGTTTTATAATTACTCAAAGGAGTAAATTACACAAAGCAGCAAATTCAGTGACTGGCACAGAGCAGGCATTTCATAAATCGTAGCTACCATTATTACATTGAAGCAGACACATATATTTTGGAAAAAAAATTTTTAACAGCCAAGTATTGAAATAGAGTTTTCAGATAAGATATCTCGAACCATGTCTTTCCTTGAGCATCCTGGCTAATAGAGGAAAGGAATGTAAGAAAACCTCGCATGCGTTGGCTCTAGAGCGTTTAGATGTAATTACTGTGGTAGGGGTGGGGGTATGACCCCGTTTCATAAAGTACTTTCTCAGTGTTGGGGAGACGGCGCATCTACCTAGTCACATCACAGGCCATCAGTCACCTTCCCCAACCCAAGAGTCTGGCCCCAACGGCTTCCTGAACATGACCCCCGCGCCCAGCCGAGTTTCTTGGGTAATTCTCTTCTTCCTCAGTCTAATAAGAAATGTAATCATCTTGTCTTCCACCTGTGATCTCCACTGATCAGTTGACTCTGTCCACCCACCTACGTCAAGAACATGCAGGCTTTCCTAAACATTCCTCCTATGAGAAGCAGTTTTCCTTTGTACTCTTGCTAGTGATTTCATAAATACCTACATGCAGATGAGATGATTATGCTTCTTACCTCCATTGTGTGCTCCCTGCAGGGTAAATTTTGCTTTGATGAGATTTTTTTTTTGGCTAACCTCATTTTCAAAATATTGCTTCCATTTTGGGTAAAGGATATAAAAAGCGAATAAATTAAGTTTGTTTCAGCTTTGGGACATGATTAAACATCATTTGTATGACACAGGAATTTATTTCAGTACAGATGCTCAGGAAAATACTATTTGTAAGTACTTATAAATTCAAAGAACAATTAGAACTCTCAGCTATCTTTCACCTGCAAGCCTTTAAAAATGTCAAATGCAAACTAAGAAAAAGGAGAATTTCCTTTTTCTTGGTTCAACTATGGCTCACCTTTCTAGGCCCTGTACTCTTCAGCTCGAACACATCCATAGTGTAATTGACTCTACGTCCGTAGTGGTCAAACTGAACATTCCCTGTCAGTCCTTGAATGCGAACCTATGAGTGAAAGAAAACCCACGAATGCATTCATTTGACATTGCACTTACAGAACTCTTGACTTCATCTGCTGGTTTATGACTTGATATGAGTGTGGAACTACAAACCATTATATCACCGGAACTGCCATGACATATTTGAGCTATTGGGAAAGAATCTAAAAGAAGAATGTTGAAAGAACATAGAGACAATTCTGCAATATACCTGGAAGATTAATATGTTTTCCTGGTTTTTCATATTATAAAGGTTCCATTTTAATGAACAGAATTTTTCCTCAATATTGAAGTATTGTTCATGGCCATGGAAAAATGGTTTGTTTATAGTTACTTTTCTGTTTTATCCATATAGCCACACAATGAATTGAATAGCCCTGATAGCCACACCAGATCATATTTTCTCCCTTGCTAATATTAAAATAAAGATTTGAGAATTTCAAAAAATATAAATACATTTTTTAAAATACATTTTTTAAAATATTCAAGAACATTTTATTCCAAGTTTCTTTTTAACTCATTTACTTAACTTATATTCTTTACCAATGGCATTCCATAACATTTAAAGTATAATATTAAAATAATACATACAAAAATACATAAATACATAACTCAATCATTTGAAAAACAGTGTTTGTACAACTGTAAGAGACTAAAATATTTAAATGATTTATCCAAGGCTACAAGGCAATTCCAAGTCTACTGAAGTAGTCAGTAGTATTTGTCAAATATCTCTGGTTATTGCCATTCTGCTTCCAAGGTAGGATTGTACTTCTTGATCCCTTTGTAGTTAGCTAGCACTATGTGACTCTTTCTGATAAATGAATTTTAAACAGATGTGATGTGTGTCACTAGTGGGTGTGGCAATTAATTGTCAATTTTAGACATCTGCACAACTCTCTATTTCTTTGCAGCATTCAGGGTGGTGGTTGCTTTGTCAGCCTGGGTCCCTCAGTGATGACAATAGCAGGGTGCTCCTGCTAATCTAGTGTGTGAGTGAGAAATACTCCTTTATGACTTAAGTGACTGAGATTTGGGGTTGTTCGTTATTGCAGCATAACCTAGGTTATCCTGGCTATGTGCCTACATAAAATATAAACACAGAAGATATTGAATCTACTTAGAAAATGTCCCAAAAATGAATGATGCCTTGATATATCAAAATGGCAATTGAAAATAAACCTATGCTCAGGTAAATTATTCTGTTTCCTTGAACATTCCATTTCAACAAACCATGAAATAAACTGAATTTCGATGAAATTGTGAGTTACCTGTTTGAGTGTCCTCTCCATGTCAATTCCCTGGCCCCATGGAGCTGCAGGATTTGCCAGACAATCCCCAGCATTTCCTCTCCTTGAAATATCAATTTTCTGCCTCCTCAGATTCCGGAAAGTTTCAGCCATCACAAGGACTCCATCATAAGTTAGAGCAGAGGTGTACTAACCAAATGAAAGTGATTATAACAGTAAATGTTAAAATCTAACTAAGCCCCAGGCACAGTCTGGGTGCAATATGGGTTGATGATATAAAGCACCACCCTGTCTGAAGGGCAGTTAAATTACTGATAACTAATTGACTCTGGCTTCAGAAATTTCTATTGTCACTTAATTACAGACTGAATATGAAATCTTCCCATTCCAATTTAAAGAGGAGAAAACAAAACTCTGAAAAACAGAAATTGTAATAAACATTTTTCTATCAATTAGGAGTTCAAGGAGTAGCACACCCTATAGCCTATGGAAATAATTCAGGTTAAGAGAAGAGAAGTCTCTCTATTGTGTTCAAGTATAAACAGCTAAAGAAAAATATAAGTGGCTGATTCAGCACCTTAATTTATTTTATCCAAATAATTTATTACCCCTTTTGTTTGAAATTTTATACATGTAGTAACAGAAGAACTCAATTAATTAAATAAGAATGTAATTTCATACAAGTAAAACCTAAATTAGAATTGGGCACAATCTGCCTGGTGTTCTTTCACTGTGGGTGAACTCCAGGAGGGCTGAGATGTTTTACTCTTTTCCTCTTCCAAAAGGCCTAGTGGGGTTCCCTGAGGTTTAATAAATGTTTGTTGGTATGAGGTGTTTATCTTTGGTCAGTTCCCCAGAAAAAGGATTGGCACTGTTCACTGTTATTCAGAAACAGAAAGACAAATTCAGAAATAACACTGACTTACTCAGCAAATGTTATGCACCTGTCACTAAAGTAACTTGGAACGAGCACTGTTAAACCTCTGAGTGCCTTCAGGGGGGCTAAGCTCTTTCCCTAAGTCCGTGATAACCTAGGGCCAAAGTGGAGAAACGAAATGTAGACCATCTGCTTTCTGATGATCACCCCGTGCGTCTCGCTGAGAAAAGATTTTCTCAGGTGAAAATTATTAAGGTCAGGAGAAGAGGTAAGGAAAGACCTAGAAGGAAAACGTAATTTGTTTAAGCTGAAAATAAAAAGAACAGGGAATAACTTTTGGTAAAACTTGATTACAGCTTCTAAACACGTGGAAAACATGGCACGACTTTTTTGAAGCATGGCAGAACATCAGCTACTAATCGTGACAAACTGTGTCCTCACATTTCTAAGGAATGCCCTATGGTCAGTTCCACACGTGCCGCTGCTAGGGTAGTCTTGTGCTATGGAAAATGGAGGACGTGCTCCTGGATTTGCTGCTTGTAAATGAAGAAAAATCATTTTAAATCCCAATTGTAGGAAGCAAACTTAGGCAACATGACCATTAGGCATAGCAGCTAGCATTTCAGGGAAGAGGAAGACTAAAATAAGGATAAAATAAAGAATGTAAGTTCTAGTAGAGAATCTCTCAATGGTAGGGAACCTACTTTCGAAGCTTTTATCACAGAGATTACGAGGCATGTGAGGTTACAGCCTTGTTATATATTCCTCAAGGACACGCTCAAACAGGCTTTAGGCTAGGCATGCCCCCTCGCAACTGGGAGAATGTGGCCGAAGGAAACCCAGGTGGTTAAGAAAGGTGCTAAATCCAAAATGAATATGCCTCCTTCCCGCCTGAACTGACACTTCTTTGAGTACAGAAAGCTGTCAAAGAGTCTTCTTGTAAGGCAAGAAGATAAGAGCAAGAAATAAAGTGAAACTGGTTACAGACATAAAGGGGAAGAGAAAAATGCATTGCTAGTGTATTGGGATTAAGAGAGTAAACAAAAAATAGTGTTGGTTTCTCAACAAGGAGAAAAAAGCGGAAAGAAATGGCACCAAAAAGCAAATTAACTTGCTGTGTTTTAAAAACTCCATCCATTTTTTATTATGAAACAAGTGAACTAGAACAAAAACAAAACAAAAAACAGAAAACAAAAAACAAAAAACCAAACAGGTATTACACAGAGTAGAGCAGAACAAAGCAACTAGAGTGGCAAAGGCTTGGAATCTGATAGGCCATAATGCTGACAGATGGAAAGAGGCAGTAGGTTAAATTGGTTTTCTTTCCAAAGGACTTAGTTTTTCCACATGTTATGCTATGTTCAGAAACCATATTCATGGGCACACAAGATGGTATCTAGAAAGTTCTTATTAATACACTTTTCAGTTTCAGGCAGAATAAACTAGATCATGGTTTATTTACTGCTTTGACCAGTGATTACAAGGGTGGAATGAGCTCTGCCTGCCAAGGTTTGCAGATTTGGGGAGGAATCATAGTGCAGCACATTCTGGGAGCACATTCGTAAGCTATGTAACAAAAGACTGAGCAAAAGAAAAAAACCAAGATAATAATGATTGCCTCCTGGTGTTGGCAGAGTGCGAGTTCACATGATACATGAGAGCTCTCTGAAAAACGTACTAAACGCTGGCTAGGAATCACGAGGACTACAGAGTTGAGTGATAGATGGGTGTTGTCCCAAAGGAGTTCAGAGGAGTGAAGCAATGAGTATACCCTTAATTACGTTAAGGCCTTGAGTTACAAAATCAAATAGTATGGAGATTACCAAGGAGAAAGAAAGTCTTGGAAGATGGTTTTTTGGACAAGTGGGAATGAAGGTTTAGGTGTGAGCACAGGGACTGATAGGGTGGAAAAGGTGAGGGTAGCTGAATTTGGCTGGGGCATCAGAGAGTAAAGAGCCATGCATGTAAATATACTTTTTGACTTATATTGGGGAAGACCTTTGCCTAAGTTTTCTAGGGCAGCTATAACAAAGTACCACGAGCTAGATGGCTTAAAACAACAGAAATGTACGTCTCACAGTTCTGGAGGCCAGAAGTCCAAAATCAACGTACGAGCAGGCCATGGTCTCTCCAAACCTGTAGGAGAGGCCTTGCTTGCTTATTCCGGCTTCTGGTGGATTTCTGGCGATCACCGTGTCCCCTGGCTTCTGGCACTTCCATCTCTGCCTCAGCTATCACGTGGCCTTTTATCCTGCGATTGCTTCCTTCTCACAAGGACCCCAGGCATTCAGGATTAGGGGCCCACCCTACTCCAGTATGATCTCCTTTTAGCTTAACTAATTCCATCTGGACATGCCCCTATTTCCAATTAAAGTTACATTAGAAGCTACTAAGGGTTAGGACTTCAACATTACCTTTTTTGGGGTCACAATTCAACTCATAACAACTGACCTTTATTCCAGAACTTCATTTTAAAGCAGGGGAGTGACAAGGTCAGAAGTTGTCCTTTTAATCTTGCTTGAAACACTAAACAATTCGAGTACAATTTAACAAAGTCTGTATTTATTAGAGGGTGACTGAGTGCCTAGCATCAGGCTAAGAGTTATGAAGACATGAGAGGATTATCTGTGTTTATTTTTCATTCATATTTACTTTTGCTTGAGAGATGAAATTTACATACATGATTCAACCAAAGAACACCAGAGACAATATAATGATTCGCTCAAAGCTGTGGCCTAGACAAGTCTAGCTGGAGGTCATCAAACAGGGGGCACTGGGATGGGCAAAAGGCAAGGCAGGGGAGGGAGGAAGTGACCGTGCCAGGGAGCCTGGATCCGAGGACCACACTCTGACCACATGTTATTATAATATTGCCACTAAAATGAAAAAATGAATCACACGGCACTATGAAACACTGCCAAGAAGGTGGAAGTCCATTCTAGATCCTAGAGCTAAAAGAGTAACAAGGTGTTAAAGAGATGTTTCACGGAAGACATGCTAAGATAAAAAGTGATAAGGCAAATAGAAGGTGTGATGAAGGAGGAGATAGGATTGTCTATCGTGGGAAAGATGAAGGGCAAGGGAGTCTCTGCCTCTACTGATGACAGAATGAAGGGAACATGCTAGAAAGCACTGTCCAGACTAGAAATGGGTTCAAAAGGAGGCTTTATGATCTTCTCTTTGAGGATTAACTTGTGGTAGAATTCAGTTTTTGGGGTGAGTATCTTTAGACCTGCTTGAAGGCAAAAGACAGACTGAAAGCCTGCTCAAGGTTCTTTTCATCCTGAGGGTGATTACCATTTTGAAAATTTTTTGGCATTTTAGTATGCCTTCATCCATATTGCCTATTATGGGAAGTGCTGTAATACAGTGGAAAACACAATCGTGTAAGACTCAGGGAGGCCAAGATTCTCCTCTGGACATTCCATGACCCTGGTCCCTGACTTGGGGACAATTAATATACCCATGTAATGTCTTGCATTTATTAATCTATAAAATCAGAGGGACACTCCATAAATGTTCTGTTCTGAAATTGCATGATTCTATAGGGTAGTGAAGATGGTATGGCCAGCCAAATTCCCATATGACAGAGGAGAAATTGACATACAAGAAGAGCTGAGAATCTCTAACTTTAGATCTTAGGTAATTTTTTTCTAGGCTTGTATTTCCAAATTATCCTTGAAAACTTTTTGCTGTAATAAACTGCTAGTGAGAGTAGTAAATGTATGTTAATGATGGTGATTACGTATTATACATGAGATCAAAATCACTAAGCTGGGGTTTAAGAAACATTATGTCATTATTTACATGAAGTCCAAGAAAGTCATCTATCTTTTTAGGTGAGAAAAATATAGGCTTGCTATCAGAAATTTACCAGCTTCTTTTATTTTTTACTTTTTTTTGAGGTACCGGGGCCGGGAATTGGACCCAGGACCTTGTATATGAGAATCCGGTGCTCAAGCACTGAGCTACATGGGCTACGCTGAGTTGGTTTTTTCATTTGTTTGCTTATTGTTTGTTTTTTCTTTGTTTGTTTTTAAGGAGGCACCAGGAACCTCCCATGTGGGAAGCAGGTGTTCAAACGCTTGAGCCACAACCACTCCTGCCAGCTTTTTTTGTAGCTACTAATGGCATACTTCTGCAATGTCTGTCAGAAAAATGAAATATTCTGACCTTGAATTGTTAACTTGAAAGATAAATTTTGCAGAAGCTTATATGTTTTACATTTCTATGAATCCCTAATTTACCTATTTGTTTGATAAATCACTTTGCAAATATAGTTATATTTTGGGTAGAAATGTTACAGATGATTGATCAAATTTGAAATATTTAAATTTGAAATATTTAGTTAAAAAAACTAAAAGCATGTACAATTTTCTCAATGAAATTATATATACACATTTATATGCAAAATAATAGTAAATTACATGAGCTAATTTCTAACAACTCTACTCTTAAATGTAGAAATTTGGAAATTATTAAGTGCTGGTGCAGTCATTAATAGTGACAAAATTATTCTTCCCCATGCCTTACTATCACCTGAGAAAATATTACTGGAAGAATTGCATAATGCACTTTCCACCTTAAATAGAAAAAAAAGCTAACCATGTCTATGATAAAAACAAATGAATACCTTTGGGGGAGTCTCAGATCCCGGATACTCTCTCTGATCTAGTTTCTTCCAGCGATCCATTAGTTTGGTTACCATAGGTGTATTAAAATCTACCAATTGGAATCCTGTAACATTGGCTCCACCATGTATAAATCTCTCAAGAGAAATGTCCTTGAATCCCTATAAAAATCAATATGACAGTTTGTTAAATTTTAATAGTGATAACACAAATTAATAACAAATATGGTCATTCAAAAAGGTTTCTAATAAAGCAATGCTCAGAAAGAGGTGGAAAATCCAATTATGTAAATTTAGCTGTTGAATTGCATCATTCAAAATTCAAAACATGAGAAAAGTACATAAATGTTTTCAGTTCAAGTATTTCCTGAACGCTTTTTACGAAGTATGGAGGGGGTATAAGAGATGACTACAATGGCAAAAAAAAAGTCTTTCAAAAAGTCTTTCATTGAGGATGTAACTGCTCTCTGACATAGACATGCAGATTGTATACTATATGAAAGTAATATCTAGGTATTATTGTACTTTGAGTCTATGATGGGTAAGACCATGCAGTGGAGTTCATTTTATTTATAAAGTGGGCTAAAGGCAGAAAGAGCTGGTAATTTGAGCCAAAGAGGGTAAAAGCTTTCATCACATCAGCTACCACAACCCTCATATCCTGGGAAATGGTAATGGAAGAGAAGAGGGCAAGATGGGCCATTTGCAGACTCCTGAGTGGTAGAGAATACGACGGTGTCCACCAGGTGAAGTTGGGAAACCGGGAGGGAAGGGTATCATCTATTGTGGGTTTCAAAAATTCTGGAAACATAAATATTTCCTTCTTTCCTCCCTCTTTACCTCCCTCTCTCCATCCCCTCTTTTATCTATCTATCTATCTATCTATCTATCTATCTATCTATCTATCTATCTATCTATCTAGTTTGTTTTATATCTGGCCCTTTTTTCCCCAATAAGTATTTAAAGTGTCTTACAAAAATACACTCTCAATGAGAAATACGAAATAAATAAATAGTTGCAAGAAGAGGGCAAAAAACGTATAAAGCAAATGAATCAGTAATCTCAAGGTTTTAGCCTGGAGAAAAATAAACTACACGCACGCACACGCACGAGTTTGCACCACCTTTAATTGCTTTCATTTTTGTTTTCTCTTAGTATTTAGTAGTAAAGTTTCTTCTGAAAATGCGAATATGCTTCAATTGTGGTGAGGGAACTAAAGGAAAGTGTTTTGTTCACTTGGTGGAGGTAAAACGTGAAGCAGCAACCCTGCAATAAGAATTCAGTGAAGGAATCAGAGAAGAGGGAGAGCGAGGTTGCCCATCCAACTGAATGCACCTCCGCCATGATTTTGGAGCCTTCTGTGTTTTTGTTTATAATAAAGGATACTGTCTTCCTATGCAAATTGGTATCTTTGCTATTATGAAGAAAAAGAGCAATCTACTGGCAACTAAGGAAAATTGCTGTTGAGCGCTCCAGAGGGGTATAATAATAGTTAAAGTTGATGCTGGGCTGAAAATGAGCCAGGTACTGTGCTAAGCACATTATACATCTGAGCTATCTAGTTTAGTCCTCATAGTGATGTTGTGAGATAGATCCTAGAATAAGCTTTATCTTTACATAATGCTCTTACAGAAATTTCTTTAAGGAAACTGAGGCTCAGTGCGGTGAAGCAAAGCTATTCAAGATCACCCAGTAAGTACATAGTCGAATGTGGCGGAGTTCATTTTGTTTACAAAGTGAATTCCAGCCAGATAAGCTGACTCTTGTTTGGGCTTCTTTACCCTAGGCACCTGTGTATTCATTCAAAAGGTGTTTAAAATTTTATTAATTGTCATAGACTCTCTAGGATAGGCAAAGTGGTGCCAGAAAAAAGCGTGCAGGCTTTGAATCCTGCCTCTGTAACTTTCTAGATTTGGGTTTCCCACATGCAATATAAGGACAATAATACTAAAGTTTCTAGCACATCTGGTTTGAATTCAGATAACAGCTATTTTTAACTAATGCACTCAACAAATATTTATTTCACGCCTATTAAGTGCCAGCTAATTTGACAGCTCATCAGTTACATTCTCATCTCACTGAGAAAGAAACTAGACACCACAAAGCAAATCTACGTTTTGAAATGGGAAAAGTACTGCCCATCAATCTCCACCGAGGAAAGTGTCAGCTGCATATTTGTTTGCTTCTACCAGAGGATAGGCAGACCCACCGGCAGGCAAAGAATTTCAATGTTTTCTAAAAGCCAAAGTGCTTCAACTAGTGCGTTAATTGCTAATTGATGATGTTATTATTTTCGTCCAGCGGTAGCTGAAATAGAGGTTCTGCCAGGCCATCTCTCAGTGTCAGCCCAGCGCTGTGAGGCACACAGGCAAGCGCTGCAGCCTTCAGAAAAGTGATCTCATGTGACGTCTAACTGATAAATCACAGCCCACATTTCTCTGATCCCATCCTGTTGCTATGGTGGAGGGAAAAGAAAAAAAATTACCACTTCCGATTAAAACGTCTTTTCAGTTATAATTTGAATGAATGGCAGGTGGCTTCGCTTATTTTCACTCTACCTGTTTGAGTACAGGCAGTATTTTTCCTTTCATACATTTTCTTATAATTTTATATAGAAAACTGGTAGGCTCCAGACTGTTAAGCAGTTTCCTTGGGAATAGTTACTTCCATGGTCATTTAGATTTCAGTTTTTACCCAGAGAATATTGTGGAACTTGGTTACCAGGTTGCATGCATTGCACAATGGTTAATGATCTCCTAAGTAAGATGACCTTCCAACTTGGTTTTCCTGTTTATTTTCATTTGCAGTTCATACATCCTCTGGGGGAAAAGGAAACATTTAAATAAAGTATGGGACCTCAGATATTGTGATGACTTTATGTAAATCTATAGGCCTGTCATGTCACAGGCTTTTAATAAACATTCATTCATCCTTTAAGTTTTATCTACTTCAGATGACGTTTCTGCTGTGTTGTGCATTTCAGTTCACAGGCCAACTAAATCATACTGTGACAGCTCTGATGCAGTTAACAGAAGCATGGTGAGTAAAATGGGGGAAATTCTCCCTTAACAATTTTAAAAATTAAGGTTGTTAAATTGACTTACTGTGCACTTTTGACGTGTAAGTAGATAGTTGGTGGAGTCAGATGTGCCCCAGGCAGAAAAGTTGAAAAGCATAGGAAGCACAAAGGAAAACCTAAAACAGTGCTGCCAAGTTGCTAGAATCTTAAATTGGAGCCATGTACTTTCATAATAACGTGCCAGACAGCAGTTTGAGAACTGGGTTCTAGTTCCCAGTCTGCCACTAACCAGGCATCTAAATGTAGAAAAGTCACTTTACTTTCTATCTGAATTTCCTTACCTTCTAAATGGGGCGTAGATGGGTGTGTGTGGGGGGGTGGGGGGTGGGGGGAGGTGGGGGTGGTGTGGTAGGGAATAGATGTGGTTAATCTTTATTGATGTATCTCGAACATTCTATAATTTTATATTTCTTTATGGCAGAGCTAGATGTTTTCCTAGCTGTAAAATAAACATATTTTAAAAAAATTAAAAATCTAAATGGGACATTTAAAAATCTAAATATCTGGTGGCTGTTCCTTGCCATTGGTGGTCATAGTTAAATGATCTGACTGCTGGAGGGGTGGAAAAAGATTTGAGATACACAGCGACGTGTCTCAGGGCAGGTTTCCCTTAAGGACGGTGTGGGAGATGCTTACTCCCGTGTCTCAGGGCAGGTTTCCCTTAAGGACGGTGTGGGAGATGCTTACTCCCTGTAGAACTCATTTAGTTAGTTTTTAATTAATCTATGTTTTTGTAATGAGACAGGCCAGAGATTCAAATAAGGACTTAAGTGATCTTGGGTAAATTACACTGAACCACATTTTCCAATCTATAAAATAGGCATATCTATTTTAAGGATTAATTAAAACAATTATAGTGACATTTGAGATGGGCGCTGGAGCAAAGCAGAAGTTGAGCAGCTAGAGAATAAAGATAAAGGCCCTTTCTTAAGGTGAAAAAGAGACAATTATGAACTTGCAGTGTAGTCATGTGTTACCTGAGCCTGTGCCACTGGATGTCGTACAGTACCTGGCACAGAGAAGGTGTAAAATAATGGTTTAATGGCTATAAGAATGAATGAATTCTACACCATCCGTGCACGGGGTTATTTGTGAACCCGGAAGAGGGGCTATCTGCTTCGGTAGTTAAGGCGTCTTTAAGTCACCATTAGTAATGACTGGGTGGGGTAGGTTTCTCCTGGTGGAGGCAACAGTGTCAGTTAAAGCTGCTAGAAGTAAAACAGCATTAGGCGTCTGGCAATTAGTTTGATTTCTAGAAGAGAGTTTAATCTGTTGAGATACCATGTGCTTTTTGCCAGTACCTCTAGATGATGGTTCCCTTATCAAATAAATGATTTGCAAATATTTTATCTCATTTATCCCATTCCATGAGTAGTCATTTCACCTTCTTGATAGTATCTTTTAAAGCAGAAAAGGTTTTCATTTTGATGAAGTCCAGTTTATCTATTTTTCCTTTGTTTGCTTGTGGTTGTTTTTGGTGTTGTATCTAAGAAATCATTGCCTAGTCCAATGTCATAAAGACTTAAACATGTTTTCTTCCAAGAGTTTTATTGTTTTAGTCTTACATTTAGGTCCTTGATCCATTTTGAGTTAACTTTTGCATAAACTATGAGATGGTGGTGCCAACTTTATCCCTTTGCACGTGACTATCCAGTTGTACCAGCACCACTTTTTGAAAAGACTACTCTTTTCCCATTGAATTTCCTTGGCATCCTTGATGAATGTCAAATGTACAGCTTTATATCGGACTCTCAATTCTATTTCATTGCTCTATATGTCTATCCTTATGCTAGTGCTACAAAGTCTTGATTACCGTAGTTTTGAAATAATTTTTGAAATCAGGAAGTGTGAGCTACCAAATTTGTTCTTTTCATTCGAGATTAGTTTTGCTATTCTAAGTCCCTTGAATTTCCATATGAATTTTAGAATCACCTTGTTAATTTCTGCAATAAAGGCAGCTGGGATTTTGATAGTGATTTTTTTTGAATCAGTTGACCAATTTAGGGAGTATTGGTATCTTTTTAAAATTAATGTTTTTTATTTCTAAAGAAGCTTTAGATTACATAAATTTTACATTAAAAATATAAGGGATTCTCATATGTCCCACTCCCTCCCCCTCCCACATTTCTCACATCAACATCCCTCATTAGCGTGGTACTTTTGTTACAACTGATGAACCCATATGGAAGCATTGCTACTAAACATGGGCTACAGTTCACATTATAGTTTACACTCCGTTCCGCACAATTTTGTAGGTTATGACAAAATATACAATGGCTTCTATCTGTCACTGCAACGTCATGCAGGACAAGTCCAATGTTCCCCAAACGCCCCCATGCGTATTATACCTATTCTTCCCTCTCCCATCCCTCAGAACCTCTTATTGTCCTCTGATCCATGAACATGACGTGTCTTTCTACTGAATTAAGTGTTCTTTAGTTTCTTTCAACAATGTTTTGTAATTTTCAGTACACATGTAGTCAGTATTGTACTTCTTTCATTAAGTTTATAAGTATTTTATTTTTTGATGCTATTCTAAATGGAATATTTTTAAATTTCATTTTTAGAATGCTTGTTGACAGTATATAGAAATATAGTAAATTTTGCTTATTTTGATCTTATATCCTGCAACCTTGCTGAACTCATTTATTAGCTCAAACAGGTTTTTGTTTTTTTTTGGATTCCTTTGAATTTTCTATATACAAGATCTTGTCATCTATAATTGGAGACAGTTTTACTTCTTCCTTCTCAATCTGGATGGCTTTAATTTATTTTTCTTGCCTAATTTCCCTAGCTAGAACCTTCATTACAATGTTCAATAGAAGCCGTGAAAGATACATTCTTGTCCTGTTCCTGACCTTAGGGGGAAACCTTTTAGCCTTTACCACTAGTATGATGTATGATGTTAGTATAATTTCTCTCTCTCTTTCTCTCTTGATTCAGGACTGACTTCACATTTGGGAATTGTAAGCACAAAGCTCTCAAGAAATAGTTGGTGATTGGCTCAATGAAACAAAAAACACTTTGGTTTTGGAAGGACAGTTCTTTAGGGATAAAGGAGCAAGTCAACAGAATGTTACGTTAATAAACTATATTATAATGTAGATAGGCACAAGTCACTGGCCTAATCGTGTTCAAAGACAAAACCTACATACCGTAAAGGCTTGCATATTTCAGGTGAGAGTGATGGTGAGAGTCCCTAACACAAGCGAAAAAGTTTTTCTGCTTCCAATGTTAGTACTTAGCCGTTATAAATATTTAGATAACTTAAATATGCTGCCATCTACTAGGGTTGTGATACCCGTTAGGATGTTATAACTATTAATTCTTTTCGTTTTTGTACTGATTTATTTATTTTGGTCGTCCATGTCAGCAATTCATTTCTGGCATGACAGTCTATCTAACATATTGATTTTTTTCTGAATTTCATTGTTTAGAAAGAATAGGTGTTAAAACTTTCTAAAAGCTGTAAAAGTAATTAATTAGAATCTCATTGTACAATAACATTTTACAAACAGACATCCCATAAACAAAAGGTCTTTTCTAATTATTAATAACAGAACATATTA